>ML211813.1:0-11466 GCA_004369055.1 Polyporus arcularius HHB13444
AGAAGGATGGCGTGACGACGGACGAGGTGGACAGGGGGCTTGGACGAGCGCAAGAATACAAGGACAGCGATAAGGCAGAGACGGACGGGGAGCGGGAAAGCGACGAGGAGAGGAGAGAGACTCACCGACGGCCGCTCTCCGCCTAGTTGTCCACACGATAAGAAGCAGGGTGAAGATGATGCTGAGAGCGCAGGCGACGATGTTTGCGACGTTTGCGATTGAGCCGTTGTGGCCGACGCGGAGGATGCCGCACTCGGGGTTCACGCCGACGGGGGCAGAGGCGGCATCTGCAGACAGGCCCTGGAGGACACCCGAGCTGTGGTGCTGGATCTGGCGGGGCGTGAGTGCGAGTGCGAGCGGGACAGAGAGGAGAGAGGGGCGGACCTGGTGGTAGAAGAGATTGCACCACGGATACGAGGGCACCTGGTGGCACAGGGGCGCAAAGTCGCCGAAGCGGGTCATCCCGAGCGACGAGCAGCAAGTTAGAGAGGGAGAGAGAGAGAAGGGGTATCCAGCCAGACGACAAACAGAAAAGAAAGCGTTGATGTGAACGACCGCACTGCACCAGGCCACAACAGCCGCCCCCCTCTCCCGATCGCAGCGCGTGGCTCGATCGACGACGGTGGCGGCCACATGACGTCGCCTCCCTCCTCGCTGCTCTCCGTCGACACAGAGACCGACTCCCGCCTCGCGATACCCAGTCCTCGCCCACTCAACGCCCCGGTGCTCTCTCCTGCACGGCGTCGCTGTCGACCTCGGGCCTCCACCGGCCGTCACCGGGCGACCTCGACTCTCCTCGCACGCGAGCGAATGGATCCTATGAAGCGGGAGCTTGTACGAGCACACGTCCCCGGTGAGTCCTCTCCCTCTGTCTCCGGCTCCCTCCAGACGTCGCCGAGTCCGCTCGCAACACGCCTGCGTCGTCCGGACCATTCCTTTCGTGAGTCGTGTCGATTCCTCCACACGGATGTCATACTGAAGTCCGTCTCAGCAGCCTGCACCTACACATGTATGCGCTGCTTTGTTACCCATGTACCGCTTGCTCAATCACATCGTGCTCTTCCGCCGCCGAGAGCTCGTACGCTTCTACAAGGACGGCCGATTTGTGATGCTATACCGGCGACGCAACGGTGGGCAAGACCGTGCACTGTACGCCCTCAAGCTCGTAAGTACCCCCACATATCCGCCTCAGCCTTCTCCTCCGGCACGCGTACGGTGTCTCCTGCCATAGCCTCTCCTGTGCACGATCTTCAACCCGTGAACGCGCCGTCATTCGTACAAAACCACAGACCATGACTCCTCCATCGTAGCGAGCCTCCCTCCAGCGTCATCGCCAGCTCCTGCTCCAGTCGCGCGCACTCGCCGTCCTCGTCGTGCACTTCCGGCCCTCTCCCACTAGGAGCCCCGGGACTCTGAACCGTGACGATCGACGACGGCGACGGCGACAGCGACGACCATGCTTGCGGACACGCTGACACACATCGTCGGCTCGAAACAGTGACCGTCCGCGGGGATAGACACGCAGTCTGCATACTCCATATACACAACCCAACCTGAACGGTGGCGTGCTCTCTATGCCCCCGCTGCCCGCTTTCTGGCCGCCCAAATTCGCATACAGAGATACGATCCCCAGGTCATCACTACGGCTCGAAGCGCGGTGGTGACTCACGCTCTCGTATCCTGGTGCTGGTTGAGTACTCGACCGGAGATGCGGGAGACGGCTCGGTACTCATTGCTTGAATCATGACTGGTGCCAGGTTCGGAGGGTCGTCGTCCGTCGGCGGGGTCGAGCGCGAGTGGTCGGAGTCTGGAGAGCGCCGTGCCGGTAGAGAAGGGGCGCGAGAGACGACTCGGACGGACGTAGGAGGGAAGAAGAACATGCGTACTGGACGGCGAATAGGTGCGTCAGTGCAAGTCCCGGCTGCTCGACGCTCGACTCTCGGACTCGGTACTTACTTGTCGATAGCATATCCCTAGATCTAGAGATGCAGCCCGGCACACGCTGGACACGCTCAACACTGGAGATGGACGCACGAGACTGCATGCACATGGGCCATCGTGACGGGCACTTGGGAGCGAGCGACGGGCCCTGGCACCAGGGCGACGACAGACTCGGACGTTGAACGTTGAACGCCCTTGCTGTCCCGACCGCACTCCGCCCGGCTTTGCACATTGCAGGGTGTGTCACTGTTAATGGGCCGCCGTCGAAGGGGGCTCCGCCCAGACCGCGCCGTGGACGTGCGGTGGTGCGTACTGACAATGGTCTTTCACCCGGGAGCCCGAGGTCGTGTCCATGTATGTGCTAGTACGTCCGGGCTGTAGGAGATCATTCTACGACCGGACGTACTTCACATGAACGCACTGATGCGCGGGTTCGCATGAACGGTGTCGCTGCTGCTTGCTCGTTTGGAGCCTCATCATCCGGATCTGGCTGGACTCGTCGTTCGGAGGAGGAGCATGCAGCGCGTGCTTGCCTGACGTTTGGTTCCACTCGGTCAGAGGCGGCACATAGCCACGGTGAGTGCTGGACTCGACATCTCTGGTGGGGGCGACACGGTTGTAATTGTGGTCAATCGTACCGCCTATCCATTGCTGGGTATCGCGCCGGCCCAGCCACAGATGGCCGAAGGACCCTGTGCGTGCTCACACCACTCACAGTGTCATCGTGTATGGTCGAACGGCCGACCTCAAAGCATCTGGCGACGACCGCACTAGGGGACCTTGGTGAGTACAGGTCAAATCGATACAGCGGGCACAACTGACTTCCCACCCAGTACATGCCAGTTTCTCGACCCGGCTCTCGTCGCGATATGCGACTTTGTTTACCTTTGCAGCCTCAGGCCTCGGGGCACACGCACGCGATCCGCATGTCGAATGTGAATGCGTGCGCCGCCGCGGTTCGAAGTTCCTCATACAGCACGGACCCGCGAGCACGCAGACACGATCTGTCGTGGCGGTCGGATGCGATGTACTAGTGAGCAAGTCGGAGACGTCGGTGGCACACTCGCGATGATGGAACCAGAAACTCACCTGGGGGTCGAGACTGGTGAGTCCGATGCCCACTGGGGTCTGGCTTCTCGCCACCTGTGGTTTACTGACACATTTCGCGACGCCATGTCAGTCCCCAGTCCCCAGTTCTCAGTTCTGGCTATGGCGCGGCGGAGGCTCGCAGTCACGGTGCCAACTGCCGCACTACGAGTGCCGTCTGGGCGAGTCCGTGCTGCTCGCCCAATCAACGTCCCGGTCCTCGCTCCTGTACGGCCTCCCCCCGTCTGCTACAGATGGCCGAAGGAGCCTGTGCGGGTTCAGACCACTCACAGACTCTCACCGTGTACGGTCCGGTAAGCATGCGATCGAGGTACCGCAGACCTAAGGGCATCTGGTGACGACCGCACTAGGGGAACCTGGTGAGTACAGGTCCAATCAGTACAGCGGGCACAACTGACATCCAGCCCAGTACTTGCCAGTTTCTCGACTCGGCTCTCGTCGCGATCTGCTACTCTTTTACACCTTCGCGGCCTCATACAGTACGGACCCACGAGCAGGCAGACGGCCAGCTCAGCGAAAGCAAGAACGATCTGTCGTGGCGGTCGGATGCGATGTACTTACTCGTAGTGCAAAGATCGGAGACGACGGCGGGACACCCGCGATGGAACTCACCTGGAGGTCGATACTGGTCATGAGTGAGCCTTGCCCACTGGATGCTTACTCCTGGATCTACTCACCTATAGCTTTCAAGACCGCTCCTAGTACTCAGTTCAGGCTCCCGCGCGGCAGAGGCTCCAGCCACGGTTGCAGTCACTGGCAGCGGCCCGGTGCAGCCCCCCACTGTGGGTCCACCATGTTCCAAACCTACAGACATGTCGCGGCACTCTCGTGCCCTGAGCACATGCAACGGGTTCTCGATCCCGTCCCGCAATCGTAGGAACCTCTGCGCGCGACCAGGGACGGGAATTGTGCGAGTCGATGATGCGCTTTTTTCGGCACGCCGCTGCCATGCGAACCTTCAGCAATTGGCGGTTAATGCTTGAGTTATGCCACGGACCTCGGTGCGTGCATCGTCAAGCTCTATCAGGACGTGCTTCTCAGCAGTGCTTTCAGGCCACAGGCACCCACTGTTAAGAGTTACGTCTCACCGTTCGGTTCATCTGATCAGTGAAGCTGATACCAGCTACAGGGGACCGCTACTGAAAGGTCCTGGGGCGTGATTGCCTGCTCACCGTTGAAGACAGCGCGGGGTGGCACGAGACGCGGGATGCGGGACGCTTTCCTGTTGGCCCTGGAGTCTGCAACTATATAACTCCTCCAGCGCGACAATACCCAGCATCGACTTCGAGTCGCTCTTCTACCTCTCGCACGTCCAACGAATCCAAAGCTCCCTTCTCGCGACAAGCTCTCTCGCCAAGGATGTTCTCCCTCAGCTTGCTCGCTGTCTTCTCCACGATCGCCCTCAGTTCTCTCACCTCCGCCCTCCCTCCGACGAGCACCCCCGTCGGTGACCTACGCGTCACGAACGTCTCTACTGTCACGGGCGTCCACCGTCCCCGTCGTCACCAGCCTTGGCTCCCGCGATGTCCCGTTGGGCGTCGTCCCCATCCTCACGGTCCTGAAAACATGCCTCATGGCCCCAGCCGCCGCTGCCAAACGTACGTCTACCAAACCCGAATCCGTGCCTGACCTTCGCTCAGAATATCTTTCAGAGCCCGGCGCCACAGAGGACGTGCAAGTCAACGCCATGAATGAGATGCAGAACTGCATCCGCGACGCCTCCAGCTCTGTCCAGGCTCTGCACGGCCAGCCCCTGGCGGTCATCCTCGCTCCGGCCGCGGGCACGGGCACCGCGCTGGCCACAACTGAGGAGATTTCCGATATCCTTGTCGATATCATAAATGTGCGTCCGATGTCTGTCTCTCCACTGCTGCGACATAAGTAGTCTCACTTTCGCTGCCGTTATATATGTAGCTAGTCAGCAGTGCCGTCAGCAGTGTCATCAGCAGTGTCGTCGGCGTCGTTGGTGGGGTCCTCGGTGGGGTCCTCGGTCTCGTTGGCGGCGTCCTCGGAGGCCTCATCGGCGGCCTTGGTGGTCTCCTTGGCGGGCTTGGTGGTCTCATCGGCGGGCTTGGTGGTGGCATTATACTCGTCGGCGAGCGCGACGCCGCCGTCGTTGCGTCTCTCATACCGAAAACCCTCGGGCTTTAAACTTGGACCTTGGTGGGGTGCCGATCGGTGGGGACCGTGATCTCGCAATCACCTTTTCACATTTCGCGCAAGTGATACGGCTCTCCCTTAGTAGCGTACCCGAAGGTCAACGGGTACCGATCCTCGCCAGAGCACAGCTCCTTATTTCCTCTTATGCCGCTGACCTTGGTTTGTCCCAATCACGCATGTACTAGTACATACTCCGCCTCGTATGATTGGCTTCCATATTGTCAGAGAAACGATGTCACCCAGCGGGACCGAAGACTGAGGTGGGGATGACAGTGCTGGAAGGGTGATGAACTCGGCATACTGGTACAACCGTATGGCTTCTCGGCCGGGTCGTGCTGGTCAAACCCGACCTCGAGATACAAGTCGTTGCGCAGAACTCTTTCCTCCTTGAGAGGGTGCGTAACCGCAAGGATAACAGTCAGTTGACAATTGTGGGCCGACTCGTGAATTATCAGTACATGAGAGGATATAGTACAAGCCATAGACCAACGAGGCTCTCCGACTAGGCGATCTTGACAAGCAACTTCCCGACTGATGTCCCGTTCACCATGTCCGTCTGCGACTGCTGCACGCCTTGTGCGGTGAATGGGTACTCAGCATGTACGCGCATCTTCAATGTACCGTTCGCGACCAGGCGGAAGACCTCGTCGAACCACTCGCGGGCTTCCTTCGGGTCCTCGGCGTAGAGCATAGCCCTGTTCGACATATGCGCCGGAGTAAGTACCTACGCTGTGGAAGAACCATCTGGTGGAGCGACTCACGTTGCATACGTGAACTTCACGTTCTTCTGCATGAACCTGCGCAGGTCGAACGCCGGCAGAGGCCCGGAGATGGTGCCGTAGCCAACGATGGTGCCCCTCTTCCGTATCATCTTCAGGTCGCTCTCGAATCTGTGACCGGTCGGGCTTAGTCTTACCATGAGCGTCGCGTTGGATTGGGAGATGTACGCACGTATCCTTCCCAACGCCGTCGAATATTGCATCCACGCCCTGTCCGTCGGTGAGCTCAAGCACGCGCTTGACGACGTCCTCCTGCTTGTACAGGATGACATGTGCGGCCCCGTGAGCCTTGGCGATCTCCGCCTTCTCGGGGGTGCTCGTCGTGCCGATGACGGTGGCGCCCCGGGCAGCGATCAGTTGCGCAAAGCACAGACCCATCCCGCCGGCGACGGTGTGCACCAGAACACGGTCGCCTGGTTGCACGTTGTACGCCTCGCTCATGAGTACCAGTGCTGAGAAACCTGCGCGGACGAGCAGGGCGCGTTAGCTGAATCGTGACGGGAAGAGGGCGCGCCGGTGTGGCGTTCGATACTTACCTTGTATCATCGAGGCTGCGCCGTCGCGCGTCGAGACTCCGTCAGGGATCGAGAACACGTTCGTCCAGGGCGCCGAAATATATTCTGCGAAGGCGCCGTTGCCCCACTAAGCACATCCCGCGTGCCAGGTTGAAAAAACAGTGCGACGGCGGGATTATGTTTGAGTGCACTCACTATAGCAACCTTGTCGCCGACGTGGAAGCCGCGGGCTCGGTACTGCTCGTCCGACAGTACACCGTCGTCAGTCGGCAGAGCGACGATCGTTCCTGCCGCCTCTCCCCCAAGAGGCTTCGGCGGTGGCGGGGTGGGGAAAGGGACGTTCCCGCTGCGGTAGCCCGTGTCGAGCCAGTTGACGCCGCCATACTCGACCTGTGGCAGATGCGTGTCAGTATAGAATGGGACGCGGATGGGATTTGGGCGAGGTGACCGACCTTCACGAGTATTTCGTTGGGGTTGGGTTGTGGGACCGGAAGCGTGAGGTTCTCGATAGCATCGATGTCGCCGTACTTGTTGATACCGACTGCGCGCATTAATGAGGGTAGAGGGGTGAGACTCATGGTAGTGGTTATTTAGGTACTGGGATGTTGCGACGGAGTTCCAAGACTAGTTCTTTTATAAGGATGGACCCACTAGTATTCCGACATAGGACGGACGTACTTGCTTAGAGGCCATGATAAGGGTCTGATGAAACAGACATACGGTCTTCTAGATGCGTGGAGGCTGCGGGTAGAATGTGGCGAGATGCATGGCCAACATCGTCTTCCGGAGAATTGTCGCATCCGAATGGGAAGGCGCACAGTGGCAATTGCGCAATCCCGACTCCGATGTCTAAACCATCTCTCTGGTCAGTACGAATAGCCGGACGAAGGTGCCCTAGGCAAGCTCGAGGTTATGAGGAACGAGAGAGAACCGCCACCACGCACTGCTCCAGCATCCAGATTGTGCAGTGCGCAATGCCTGAGGTAAACCTTGAATGATGTATGATCAACGACGATCCGACGTACCTGATTTCGCCCTAACGCTCCCGGTCAAACGACGTATGCGTGTACCGCAAACGTGAGTGCAGTCGTCACTGCGCATATATGGAGCCTGTCAATTCGTTGATGAGCACTGAGTACTTCGACCATCCCGCTGCAGTGTACGAGTTACGCACCCATATGTTGCACCTCTTGCCGCTGACATCGGACTGTCTGTCTACCAGCGACTCGTTCTGCATGTCAGACATGTTCACCGTCTACGCGGGCCCCGACGCCGCAGATAGGACTGGGTACCGTGGCGGTCCGAGAGTCAATATTCTACCAGACCGTGTCGTCGTTCCGGTGCAGGCGGGTCCCTCAGAAGGAGCTCGCTCCTTCACGAATCGATTCACCGTGCGAGAGGAGCAAAGACGTTTGCATCAGTGCGGTTATACACACGGGCCTCAGAAGAAGATTGTTGCTCAGATGCGCAGACAGACGATATGTTGCGATGATGGAGACGAAGAGCGAAGAGCCATGTAGGACGACCAGGAAAGGCGGGAGCGTTGCGAGCAGATCTGACTAGACCGAACATAGAACCAGGGGAACCAGGAAGTGGCGAAGCGCTACCGGTACTGGCGGCCTCAAGTGCGCTATGGTGGGTGACGAGTCGGAAGTAACAAACGGGGAGGTGTGTTAGCATGTAGGATTTCCGAAAAACAAATGAGCGAGATCATGGGAAGGAGCAAGTAGCTAGAGGCAAGCTTACTTATAGCTTGCAGCGACGTCGGGACATCCGCGGCCCGTGGGCCCGAGGGGACCGGAGGAGACGCCCAGTCCGCTGAGCTCGCGGGCGCAGGAGGAGGGGACCATCCGGACTACGACGACTGTCTCTGGGCTGGACTCTATAGGTACTCGACAGAGACTCGACTTCTGCACCGGGACTCCGAACCCTGCGTTCTCTCGACAACAGCGACAAGCGACGAGCGTGCCCTAGGCCGCTAGACATGACGCGCGCCCAGGAGCAAGACCGCTCAGTGCTGCCCACACGCTCGCTGCCCCGCCCGCACTCTTTCGGGCACCGTGGATACAAGCCCGCCTGTTGGGAACCCGTCGACCTCCGTGATTGGGGTTCTGCCTTGACCGCGTCGTGGACGTGCAGAGGTGCGTACTCAGTCAAGCGGATTGTGAATAACGACTCGAGCTGCCGGGACGAAGATGGCTACACGCATAGCAGGGACACTGGACGTTTACCTGGCATGCACCCCCGGCTGAGCGAAGGACGTACATGAAGACGATGTGCGGATGCCGGATCCGCACGGACTTCGTCGCCGCTGCCCGCTCGGAGTCGTCCTCCGGGTTTGGCTGAGCTCGTTCTTCGCTGGCGCGCATGCAGCGTGCTTCCCTGAGGCTGCTCCGGAGTTTGTCGTGGCGGCTGCCTCGGTCACTGCGGGTACAGCCTCGACCCGGCTTCACGCACGCGAGTTATCTGTCGGCCACTTTCCCAGTCGCCGCTCGTAACTGTCGCCGATAGGACGGCACGTTGTGGCTATCGCCTGCAGAAGAATCAAAATACGTACCGTCGGTCTCGGGCGGGCTCCTCGCGACAGAAGGGGTCTGTGCGGCTCAGTTCAGACTGTTTATCACGTACAGGGATCATGCGATACGTGTCGTGAGCGGCTTGCGGTGAGTAAATAGTTGCTGATATGCAGCATAACGGAACAGTTGACCGTGATGGATGGGTCTTCCCAGCAGTGCGCGAGACCGCAGCGCATACTTATCTCGCAGGTCGGTGCGGCGTGCATCATGGTTTGCCGCTGTCAGTGAAGCTGATATTTCCCGCCGGTGCTGGGACGGTGGTCTAGCGCGACGTCGTGCGCGCCGTGGCAGACGTCGACGATGCGCTGTGAGACCGTACACGAGACTTCTTGTCGGCTTCGAAGCCTGCAGGTATGCTTTTGATCTACGAGGAATGGGAACAGGATTGACTTTTCAAGTCACCGCACTTGCAATGCTCCCAACGCTCCCAACGCTGCCTCGCAATTTCTCGTCCACTTGCACTCGTTCGCGCAGGATGTTCTCGGAGTTGTATCGCTGGCTCGCTGTTCCTTATCCACGGTGCGTCCAGTCTTCCCGCCTCCGCCTCCCCTCTGAGTCCAGACGAACACACCCGAGTCGATGACCTCCCCGTCCGCGACGTCCGAGTCTCTGCTCAACCGTGTACGGCCATCGCGTCGAGCTTTGTTGCCGATCTCGGTTCCCGCGATGGTCACCCCTGCAGGTATGTCGAACTGTCCGTTCGTTGAGTCCTTGCGTGATCTTCGATCAGGATGCTTTGGGAGTCGTGCACCGCTCCGAGATGCGCACGTCAACGTTGTGATTGTCAATGAGATCAGGGCTCCGTCTGTGTCTGTCGTGCCCGTCCGGGTCCGCGACTCTGCGCTCGGTAACCGACTCCTTGAATTCGTGGCCATGGCCAGTCGATCGTAGAGTTCGAACAGCGAAGGTCGTCGACGACGGCCGTGTCAACGTACCTCATACTTTCGTCGTCGACTACATACTGTTTGAAACTCATACACGTCCGCGAATAAGTATAGTCGGCACTAACACGCCTACTTACTGCGTCTTCTAGTCGCGAGGAGCGATCTGCACGTCGGCCGACCCGAGTCTGTCAACGTACTTACATACCTGTTGTACCCTTCTCGGTGCGCATGCCGAATGCCGCTGTCAGCTCCGCTGTCCTGTTTCGTTCTGCAACGGTCTTGGCAGACTGAAAGGAGCCTTGAGGTGCGTTGGAAACGTCGTAAGAACACTTACGACGCCGTCATGGAGACCGGGACTGGCAGTGGCTGCCCACTCGTGCTCCGCGTCGGCGAAGACTCGATGAGGATGCGCGTCGGTTGTGCGGTGTTTGATGGTGGGACTGCACTTGCAGCTTGCATCCAACAGCCACGGTGAAACGAGACCGCAGCTGGCGTCGATCTTTGATGTTCACTGAGCTGGAGTGGTCCTCCTCTGCTCTCTCCTCGAGGGTTTGTTTGATTTCTGTGCTTTCTTTGCACGACGCACGTTCGCACGAGGGCGGTATGAACCAGGCACGATCCGTCGCGAGGGCCATCAACGGCCATCTGGGCATCGTGTCACCATGGCATCGCACTTATCTCAGAAGATAATCGAGATCGCGTTTCGCGCGTGCATAAAGACGGGCTCGGGATGGCTGGCAGGTCCTCGTTCCCCCTCTTTGTGCCCTCTCGACGTCTACGCCTTCCTGCAAGCCAGGCATTCTTTCCTGCTCTCTCTCTCCTCTCCACGGCTAGCTCCGTTCAGTCAATCGTTCTAAAACTTTCAGTCTTTACCGCAAACTCCTCCAACTCCTTGCTCAACTCACGATGCGTGCCTTCTCCATTGCCACGATCCTCGCCGCCGTCGCCGTCGCGCACGCGCTCCCCTTCCAACGCCGCACGACCCTCGACGTCGCTGCCACACTCGAGGCACAGCCGCGCGACGATACCGCCACGCGCGCACTGACTGCGACCACGATCAAGGTGCGCTGCGCTGCACATCGCTCGCCGTCTGACTCTAACGTGCATCGAACCAGACGTCGAGCGGAAAGTGTCTCTCGGTCGACCCGCTCTCGGGCGACTTCCGCGAGAACCTGACGCCCGTCACGTTCGCCGACTGCGACGGCTCCGCGAACCAGCAGTGGGACGTGATCACCGCGGGCAAGCACCAGAACACCCCGGGCCAGGCGAACATCGTCAGCACCCTCGTACGTCCTTGTTCCCTTATCTCCGCTGCCGCTCGCAACGGCGAGGAACACGCTCATGCTCACGCTCACGCCGCATTTCTTCCGCGCCCGTAGACGAACGCGTGCCTGAACTTCGACCCACGCCGCGCCGCAGGCAACCAGGTCCTCCTCTTCTCCTGCGGTGGCCGCGCTGACGGCGGTGCGTCTCGTCCTCTCTCCACTTGCTGACTGTGGTACTG
>ML211814.1:0-11448 GCA_004369055.1 Polyporus arcularius HHB13444
GCTCCCGATTGCCCCTGACAGTAGAGGATGCCGAGCACAAATGAGCGCGCTATCCTCTGCGCACTCATCTGCATCCTTCCACCATGAGATGCGCCCAGAGGGAATGCGCCGAAGCACCTTCAGGAGAATTTTGAGTGCCCACGAGCGGTAGCGGGTGATGGTCGAAGGGACAAGAGCGAAGATCTGCTGGAGAGCAGTGTCGGGCATGGCAGAGGAGAGATAATGATAAATGAGTCCAAGGGCTCCTGCTGCATCCAAGGAGCGTCGTCCAAGACGAGCAAGTCCACCTGGATTGGCGTCAGCGCGGGGGATAGGATGGCGGTTCCACTTGCGTGCGAAGCCGTGGTCGAGGATGTAATGGAATGTGTCGACGTTAATTCCCATAGTGGTGATGTATGCGCGGTCGTCGTGGCTCTCGTACAAGGCTTGCCATGGTGTGTCCCGACGTGGGTTGGGCAAAAGCTGAGCACGGCGCAGGTAACGCCTGCTGGGCTGACGGCGCTCAGTGCGGGTGATACGTGCTTCTTCTGCGCCAATGAAGGCGAAAGCAAGGCCGGCAAGCGCGACCCTCTCGTACTCCTCATCTTCTTCTTCCTCAGAGGTGCTGCCGTAGTCGAGGGAGGCGGGAGGCATGGTGTCGAGGACGGCGAGAGAAGGTGAGCGCGCGACCTGCCCGCGCGCGCGCGGTTGTCCGTAAACTACGTTATCAGATTATACCATCCTTATGGATACGGACAAACTGTCCGTAAACAATTTCAAACTCCGATTGATGGATTTACGGACGCTCCAACGGCCGTAAATCTTATGGGAAGTCATCCACTCCCTCCAAAACCTGTCCACTTCTCGTGGCCAGGAATTACCAACACGTCATGTTCCTCAGCACCATGTGGCAAGCCCCGCATTTCCATGGAGTCCAGCGGTTGGATGAAAGGCTGGGTGTGGACGAGGCAAGTCGGGCCTAGGGAAAGGTAACCTGGAGTCGCACTCGTAAATGCCAGCGAGTGCCTCATTGCTGTACTTACATCGTCGTCACTTGAGTATGAGCGATTCCTCGAATCCGGATAGATCATATCACTACAGTATCAGTACTGGGACCGGAGTCGAGGGTGTTAATTGTCAACCGTGCTATCGCGTGCGCTGCGCTGAACCGAATCGCTGCGCGCGCGACCAGCGCGCGGCATACCCGCTAAACATTCTACCCCGATTGTGCTCCCGGTAGGATGTCGTCTATAATCCCTTCATGATCATGTCGTGTCCTTGTCAATGGTGCTCGACCCCGACATCGTCGGAATGTCTCTAGAATCAATGTCGGATGGAGTCATAATCAGCTGGTTGCGACGCAAACCTTCAGCGTCATGATTTCCCGATTTCACGCAGTGGTGTACGTACGTCGCGGACGTTGGCGGACTACGAAAGAGTCTCTGGATGTCATGACTGATTCGTAACAAAATAGCCTTTTATGGTCATGCCGAAGTTCGGCATTTTAAACCCCGCAGATAAAGCCAGCCACCCGGGGCGTGTTTGCTACTCTGGCCTTGACTCTAGCAGACGTAGGGCCGTCCTCGCATCTCCAATAGGCCCACCCAATGTCTGCCTAAGGGAGACAAACATCTTCACAAGGCGCGATGGGTACTGTAGTCAATTAGTGCCAAGCTCGGCCGAAGCGACTACCAAGCTGCCACGCGGCGCGGGATGTCGTTTTGGACGTTCTGGCAAGCTAAAAATTTGAGACCTCACTCTTACTTACCGCGACTGCGCTTTGCAAGGCCTGGTACCGCTCCTCAACTCCATTGAATATCGCTATTATTCGACGGGCACATTCAAAATGAGGACTCTTACTCAGTTCACCCTCGAGATGCCCGACGACGTGCCGTTCTACGAGAACGAGGACGTCCTCGTCCGAGTTCGCCACTCAACGCTCTACGATTACCGCCATACGCCCGATCTGCAAGATCATTTCATGCAGTGCTCAGACCACCTCTCGCGCAACCCATTTGTCAGTCTGTTACCGGGAATGGACGAGGGAGATGACGAGAAAGTGCTCGATATCGGCCTCCGGTAAGAGCCCTCCACCTCCTCAATTCAATGTAGACATTCACTCACGGCCGGCGCATTGGCAGATACTACTCCGGCTGCTCTGTCAGACAGGTCAACATCCACCGCGCCATCTACGTGTGGGAGATGATCACGGACGTCGAACACGACACGCCCGTGCCCTCGTCTCGCGTCTCGCCCTCGCTCCTCGCACGCGCTTACTCGTGTCTCACTCACGCCTACTTTGAGCTGCACCGCGCCGCGTACAACGGCGAGGCAGTCGAACGCGACCCGACGCTCCCCCTCGACCATCCCCTCCCCACGCGCACTCCGAACCCGACTCTCGCAAATGACCTGCTCTACGTCGCGGCGTTGTACGCAGACGCCGCTGTCCAGGAAGGGCTCGTCAGCCCCATCACTCTGTACACGGCTTCATGGATTCTGGACGTTGGAAAGCGCGATGGGATCGATCTCAAGCGCAGCGCCCGGTACGGCGGGCTCACGTATCTCTGGCGGGCGGAGGAGGCGCGCACGAGAGAGTATCAGGCGGAGCAGAAGAAGAAGGCTGCCAAAGTCGCGAAGGCACCGAACGCGTATATCTGCGCTGCACCGGGCTGCGGGATCGCTGGGAACGAGAAGAAGGCGTTGATGAAGTGCGGCGGGCGGTGCCCAATGGCACGTAAGCCGCATTATTGCAGCAAGGAGTGCCAGAAGAAGGTACGACTGCCGCTTGTGCACTCGGCGCACACTTGGGCTGACGAACTTCGTCGTAGGACTGGAAGGCCCATAAGGCATACTGCAAGCCTGACGACGAGCTCAGCGAACGTCCTCCGGGTCCTCCCGTAGACGGCGCTCCCAAGCTCAACGCTGAGGATAACACGATTCCTCTGCCTCCGCCCTTGCCTGACGCGAACTATCAGGGACCGGCGCATGCTATCGAGATGGACATTCCCGGAGAAGGCAGAGTGCGTTTGGAGTCCAGGAACCTCACTCCTGCCGTCCTTCGATGGATGCGCGATATGGTGACCGCACAATAGAAAGACGGGGAGATTGTACCAGTACATTCTGCTTGCCTGTATTCTGCTGGTAACTCTTTGCTTGCTCATTTGTGGTCGCTACTGACAATGCACAACTGCTTGATCTACGTCCTGCTACCAGAGGTAACCCGAGAGGGTGACCGGCCGGACCTGTTGCGCCGCGAGCTCCGTTGTAACGCATATTCTTTGATCGCATCATGTGCGCTGTAAGGTTTTCGCTGGGGATAATCCGCGGTGGCAAGGCAAGGCGCGATGCGACGTGTTGCCGCCTTGACGCGTCTGTGGCTGACGGCGCCAACGGCGATCTCGTCCGAAGTTCTGATTCGCCTAACTGAACAGCAGATGGACCTGGATGGATGCGGAGAGAGAAGTGCATGAGGTTGACATCCGGAATGGTGTGAGCTGTGCGGCGTGAGGGTGTACACAGGCGGGACAGCCCGACAGGCTTGCAGATGGTCGGGGAATGATGATGGTCTCTTTGGGACAGCGTCTCGTTTGTAAGTACGAGCGTCGATAATATCTGTCGTAAATAGTGTATAATGGTTACTCACGTTCGGACGGGACTGTGATCGTACACGGATAAAGTACAATATGTTACACGATGCGGCAGTCCGTAGACCAGGCTAGGCTGTGGTCGACTGAGGCTACAGATATCCATGATATGTTTGTTATACACGTGCGAAGATGTTCGAGTCTATGCGGAGCTTGGCCATGAGCATGAAGAGGGACCCAATGATGACGCTCGTCCCGCTCAGGATGATGAGGCCCGAGTAGGAACCATGTGTGATCCTGAGCAGAGTACCGGCCGCCGGATTGCCAACGAGCGACCTGAGCACCGGAGTGGGTCAGCGAACAGAACACTAGGAGAGATACGGGTGACTCACGGAAAGGAGATGATACTGTACAAGATGCCGATGCGCATCCCGATCTCCCTGATGTCCGAGATCTGAGCGATGCAGGGCACGATGAGCGCGTTGAACGCGCCGGAGAAGAGGCCGTAGAGCGCAGCGTACGCGGCGAGGGGCACGAGCGAGTGCGCGGCGGGCCAGAGCAGGAGGGTGGACAGGCCGGCGAGGGCCGCACAGGGCACGAGAAGCGCGAAGCGTCCGAACGCGTCGGCGAAGTGCGCCGGTGCGATCCGTCCGAGCACGCTCCCCGCGTTGAGCACGGCGAGCACGTAGAATGCCGTGTCGGGGGAGATGCCCTGGTCGGAGGCGTATGAGACGATGTATGTGAACGGGGTGAAGAGGCCTGGGGAGGAGAGCGTGCGCGCAACGGGCGGTAGTGTGTCAGCATGGGCGCGGTCGGATCGGAGCGGAGGGTAGGGGGCGGTGAGGATGGAGCAAAAACGCACCGAGGGCCATGAAGCAGCTTCCGATCACTAGGAGCGCAAATGGTGGGTCCCGGAGGGCGCTCAGACCGTGCCATGTTTGGTCTCTGTCCTCCTTGGTGTGGGTGTGGTCTGGAGGAGCTGCTGTCTGCCTGGACACCATAGCGGTTGCAGTCGTGCAGAGAACCAGGCAGATGAGTGCTGAGACCCGCACGCCGCAAACGAAGCCGACCCGGACGAACAGGTGCTGCAGGAGGATCGGGTAAATCGTGCCACCTAGCAGGGTGATCAGTAGGACGTCCGGATGGTGCGACCGGTGAACATGCAACCAACCTATTCCCGACCCAACCATCGCGATTCCCAGCGCTGTTGCCCGGTATTTGCTGAAGTGAGTCGAGATGGACGCTAACGGCGGGTAGAATCTGACGTGGTAGTAAGATCAGCATCTCCGATAGCCGAGTCTAACCACACGGGCGACTCACAACATGCCCACGCCGAGTCCGGACAGCACACCCTGCGCTATGATGTACTCGTGGTAGTCGCGAGCCATGCTCGTGAGCACAATGCTGACGACGTAGAGCACGGTCCCAAGCGCCATTATCACCCGCGGCCCATAGACGTCGAACACGCGGCCGATGAACCCGCCCTGCAAATGACAAGATGGGTGTGAGCAGCCGTAATTGGGCGAGGCCGATCGGACATTGCACTTACGGAGAAGAAGAACACCCATAGCTGCACGGACCCGATCCACGCTATTGTTGAAGGGTGGAGGTCGCGGAGTTGGTGGGTCGTATACCACGACTGGAAGGTCCCGAATGCGTTCATCTGTCCGAATGAACAGAACAACGCGAGGAATGCACCGAAGACCGTCAGCCAGGCTGCGACGCCACCGTCAGCGGGGATGTCGTATGCCTCCGCTCCGCCTTCGTTTGCGATGGGGTCGTTCCGCCGAGGTATCGAGCCATAGGTTGGTCCTCTCTTCAACGCCTCCTTCAGGGACAGTAAAGACATGATGGTCGTAAGGAGAGCGGGGTGAGGTGGAAGGAGCGTCGAAGAAGAGAGTGGGCTTTGCTCGTCGCTGGATTCTGGAGGTCCCTCAACCGAGACGAGTCCGCATTTATGAACAACCAGAGTCCGTCCATGACGGTCGATAACTACGCACGGAAGGATGTCCGTGCTCCGCTGCTCGTGGAAAACGCAAGATTGCCTACGGCTATAACAGATATATCAATTGTGGCAGCGGCGTTCCAGCTGGGCTGTGGGAGCGCCGCGCATCGCGCCCCGGGCGCAGGTCGGAGAGGCATGAGTGCGAAACGTAAGGACCGAGCCACCACCTCTCCTGCCAGCAAACAGTTGTCCCGGGGCGAAAACGGGGGCGGCGCTAACCATACCTCCGTGACAGTCGGCTTCCCTGACATGCTCCCGCACAGCCATTGGTTCACAAAGGGTACCGACGCCGCCTGGATCGCAAACGCGGATCTACATCGACAGGAACGTGGTCAGCACACGGAGCGAGATTCAGAAAATCTGAGAGAAGGCCCCGCATGAAGATTGCACTCACGAAGCTTATCGGGGCTTCCGAGGTACTTGGAACATAGGCCACATGGGTCTGGCGGGGGTCCGCATTCGGACCTTATGCCGAGGACGACAGAGGGCTTGTAGAGCGTGACCTGGCCTCAGGCTTCTGACGCTGCAGGGCACTGATGAAACTGGACACGGGACTGGACGTGGGTATGCATTTCGTATCCTTTCAACTTAGATGTCAGTCAGGACGGGAGGATCGATGGAACACACCTTGAAGGGCTTGACCTGCGCACGATCCCCGGACTGTAGGGATTGTGCATCCGCGATGACTGATGCGCCGCCGTGAGTTGGACCTGGCCCTGTCGGGTACTATTGAAAGGGTAACCTTCCTGTAGTATTAGTGAGAAGGAACTGTCCAGGCTCCGACGGCTCCTCGGTCTCTTCAGGAGAAGCAACTGTCTTGCGCGGCCCGAACTTGGCTGTACAGCACATAGATGTTGCTCTGGAGCGGGATAGCCATGTACCTGTGCGGTATTCCCGTCTTCGGCAGATCTAGGCCCGGGCTTGGACCGGCGTCAAGAAAGGACGCCGGGTGTTCTGCTTGTCGAGTTGAGTTGTGCGGAGATTTTCAGTAGAATCCGTTAGGGAACCATGCACTGATCGAGAGAACTCACGAGAGTCACTGAGCGGCCGTCGCGTTGGGAGGGATTCCCGGGCCCAGATCATGTTGACACATCGAAGCGTGGCAACGCAACGTGTCCTCCAAGAGTCCGGACCAGCTCGGGCTTGCATGATTCCCAGCTCCGGGTCAAATGGAGCACATCTAAGTCCGAGCCTTGGCTAGCCACCAGCCGATGGAAGGTACAATGCGTTGGACTGTCGTATCCGGACCGACAACGTCGACGCCCGGAGTAGACTATATGGCGGAAAGGCCGTCTCACAGAGGGCAGCTATCCAATAGAGTAGTGTGCGTCACATGCCGAGCCAGATCAGCATACTTCACAAGGACTGATTTTGGATCCATCTGTACGTTGTGAGTTGTGTTCTGTCCCATTTCGTAACCCTTCCTGTGCCCGTAAAGCGTAGCATAAAAGGGTTGACAAAGACGCCAGTCGGAAGACGGTTTACAGACAGGTAGAGGCCTTTGTCGCCTGGCCGTGTTCTCTGGCTGCGGCTAACTGATCTTTTCCCTCATGTCCAACTCGCAAACTCTGCTACCAGCCTAGCAAAACTAGATCCAGGAGTCAGTGAAAAAGTCAAGATATGTGTACTGAAGCAGGAGTTCGAGACACAAATTGAAGTTCAACTTCGTCACAACTTGAGGCGGCGGCTGTTTGGTCTTGTCTTCTATTATAATTCATCACAGACGGAAATGGAAAGAGGCCTTTCCTGTTCAAGTAAAGACTCACATTGCGGTGGTTGGCACCCAATCCTCTTGGCACTTCCACATCGACGGCAAGCTTTCAAGCCTACAGCAGACGATTATCGAGTATCACAACCAGGATACCCTAGGGGAGCTGCACAAAAAACTACACAACACTGAGGTTACGCAAAAAGGAAGGTAGCGCCCAAGTAGCGCCTGCCTCCCGCCCTCTGGTTCGGACTTAGGATGGCTCACGGGCGTGCCATGAGCTGACGTTCGAGAAAGGATGGCTGAGATGCGAGACGGGGGCGTACGTATGTGATAGGAAAAGGGCCTTCTGTCGTGCGGAGAGCGGTGAGAATCCAATGCCCACTGGCAGCACGATGACCCAAGAACTGGCAACTCACAGAAGAGCAACTGCCATGCTTCGGCTGCAAGCCATCTGTGTGGCAGTCAAACCCGTGCGGAGCACGGGTCAAAGTCTTGTTAGGATCTAAGGCTCTTGGCAAACATGTGCAAGCGGCGCTTACGCGTCGTGTTACGCGTCACCCGCTCGAAGGCGCTCGACGCGCAAGCCTTGCGCGCCTGCGATCGTCCGTCCTTGTCTCTGTTTCTTGTCCTCCTCATCCTCCTCATCCTCCTCTCCATCTCATCTCGTTGTTGAACGCAATGGCGGCACCAATGGCTGTTGACAACCCGAAGATTGATGTCGAAGAGTTCCTGACCCTCGCCGTCTCCGAGACGCCACAAGAACTTCATCCGTTCTTCGAGTCTTTCCGGACGCTTCATAGCCGTAAGTACGTGCTCTAACATGTTTGTGTTCAACGCCGAAGACATATCTGATTACTTGCTCAGGCTATGGCACCAACTGACGAACAAGCTCTTCGAGTTCTTCGACCACCCGCTATCAAGACCGTACCGCGTCGATGTGTTCAACAAGTTCGTGCGGGATTTCGAATCGAAGCTGAACCAGCTGAGACTGGTGGAGATGGGCGTGACGGTGTCAAAGGAGATTGACAGTGAGTGCTCCCGTTTCATGTCCGATTTCTATCCTGCCCCAGGTCGTCGTGCGGGCGAGTCTCGAGATCAGTCTGCCGGCCACTTCGTCCCCATCGCACGCCCCGCTATGATACGCTTTGCCGGTTTACCCGTGGCCGAACAGGAGGGACCGACAGAATGGAAGTGGAAGTGTGTCCGCCTGCCTGAGTCTGATTTCCGAGGCGATCACTTCCATCTCCACAGTCCCACTCGCCTGAGTTCATTGATTAGTCAATTGTGACAGCGCAACTGTTTGAGTGCAGGCAGTTTCTTGAGCTTTGACGTATGGCATGGCACCGTATGCATGCATGAGATATGTGCGAGAGCAGGCAGCGGTGGTGGGTCGCCGCCACGTACGCGACCGAGACGCGATCTGCAACAGCCGTTGGGCGTGCGGGGCCTGGACAGCAGCGTCGAAGCGTAGACTGCGCAATTGGCCACGGCCCGTCGACGCACAATCGTCGGTCGCTGATGAGCACTTCGCGCACAAGCGTGACTCAAGGTGTAGTCAGCAATTATTCTGCGTGAGGTCTGCAACAATGCACCCCGCCCATGATCAGTACTTGTTGGCGGTGTCCAGGATGAACGAGGTGTTGCGCGTCGGGCGGTTGCCGAGCCTTCCGGCGCGTTTCTGCGTCGTCGATGAGCCTGTCCCGTTTCGATCTGGCTAGGCGGTCTTTTGGCTATTCTAACGAGACTGTCCGAGCGACTCGAGAATTCGTCCGCCGGACAAAGACGTCGAGCCCTGCGCACCGCTGCCCAGTCCTGATGCCTTGTTCGCCGCCATGACCAGCTCCATTCGCTTGGTCGGCTACGTCATGCTATTCGTCAATCGCGCGACCTCGACTTCTATTACTACCATGAACATGCTTGCCATCATGGGCCGCGCGATGCTGCGTACACATTGAACGCTGGCGGTACCACGGCGGTTTTGGTGATTTGAGCCGGTGGGTTTCCATCAAGCGCAGGGCGGGTGGCCCGACGGTGACATGATAGTCGGGGCTACCGGTGCGAATATATGGTTGAAGCATGTGTGCTTTCGCGACCTCTCCATCCGCGGCGATCTCGCACATCTTCCCCTTCTTTTCATTGGTGTGCGCCCCTGTCGTGGACTGCACATCCCCTCTTCTAGTTCATAACCATTCTCATCGTTCAACCTGCTTGAGCAAGTTCTCACAATATCACTGCAGATCCCGCAACGCACCTCCAGTTTCTCAAGGACCTGCTTGAACGCGTCAACACCGAGAAGTCACCTGAAGCACACGTTCTCCTCCTAGCCACGCTTGCCCACGCGAAGCTCCTGTACGGCGACCATGAGGGTACGAAGAACGACATCGACGCTGCATGGAAGGTCCTTGATGAGCTATCGGGCGTTGAGCCGTCTGTGAACGCGGCGTATTATGGCGTCGCTGCGGACTACTACAAGGTCAGAGACTGAACCCCGTGCACGATTCGCCTCTTCCCCCATTCACTCACATGCCCCTTGGCCTCGTTTGCAGTCAAAAGCGGAGTATGCACCGTACTACAAGAACTCGCTTCTGTATCTTGCATGTATCGACCCTGCAAAGGATCTCACACAAGAGGAGCGTGTGCTCCGTGCACACGACCTCGGAATCGCCGCCTTCCTGGGCGACACGATCTACAACTTCGGTGAACTGGTACGTCGCCGATCGCTCCTGCCGAATCCAGACGCGTGTACTTATTAATACACCACGATGTGCCCGACCACAGCTCATGCACCCCATCCTCGATGCGCTCGACAACACCCAACATGAGTGGATCAAGAAGCTGCTGTTCACATTCAACGAGGGCAATATCGGCAAGTTCGAAGCACTCGCCCCTCTCTTCCCTAAAGAGGTGCGCTAGCGTCATCGTCCTGCTCGTTCGGTGTGATGCTTATCACCATTTTCGCGGTGAATCTGCAGCCGATCCTGCAAGAGAACTACCCGTTCCTGCGACAGAAGATCTGTCTCATGGCGCTCATCGAGTCGGTGTTCAAGCGTGGCGCGTATGACAGAACCATGTCGTTCCAGACGATTGCCGAGGAGACACGCCTGCCGCTCGACGAGGTAGAGCACCTGGTTATGAAAGCGTTGAGGTATGCACGTTTGGGCGCTTCGGAGTTCCGGTGCTCATTGTCTTCTTCTGCAGCCTGAAGCTGATCAAGGGGTCGCTCGACCAAGTCGACCAGAAGGCGCAAATTACCTGGGTGCAGCCGCGGGTGCTCTCACGAGAGCAGATCGGCCAGCTCGCGCAGAGGCTTGCTTTGTGGAATTCGAAGCTGCACAAGGTCGAAGAACGCATTGCACCCGAGGTTCTCGTAAACAGCTGAATGTTGTAGTCGTCATCTCGTGTATAGTAGCCCCCCGGACCCTTAATGTAGCTTGTTCTTGTGGCCACAATACGCGTGCGTGCAGGTGATGCAGGGTGTGGCTGAGCTCCCCGAGCGGCACAGCGCAGGCGGGCTTTGTCCGCGACGGCCACCTCGCGGCAAGCGCATGTCCATCAGCACGTTCCACATATCACTGAAACCCCCAACGTGTCGAACTCCTTTTCATTTCCTCCTCTGGACATCATAACGAGCTGTGGAGGCCACTGCGAGCCGGATATTCGCCCTCATCACCCGTAACGCTCTCGTACACTTTCCACCGCGGTGACCATCCACCAAGCCACAATGAGCTCAACCATGAGCTCCAGCATTCCCTCGACGTCCGCACAGCCCTTCACGTCGACGTTCTCGTTCACCGCGCCGTTCCCCGTGTCTCAGTCATCATCGTCCCAGTCGCAGTCGGGGAAGCAGCGCCGCGTTTCACTTGCGTTACCCTCCTCGCCCCGCGTCTTCCCCGCGTGGAGTTTCCGCGACGACACCGGGGTCGGCGTGCACTCTGCGGACGCGGAAGGCGAGGACGAGGTGAAGAAGGGCAAGATGCGCAAGATCGCCGCGGACGGAGACGGCGCGCAACCACCCGCACATCTCTCGGAGAGGCCGGAGAAGAAGCCTAGGAAGAAGTGGACGATGGAGGAGACGCAGATGCTCGTTGCGGGGTGCAACAAGGTGCGTGGTTGGCCTTGTGAGGCAGTAGCGGTCGGGGTGCTCATATGCTCGGCGCGGTGACAGTGGG
>ML211815.1:0-11419 GCA_004369055.1 Polyporus arcularius HHB13444
GCCATGAGCGGCACTATATCCTTGAAAGAGGCACAGGTATGATGATGTGGTGGCTGGCACTACCGGAACTGATCACAGAGACATCATGAAATGTGTATATATGTAGGTAAGGTATCTAAATAAACCGGACTAACTAGTGTACCTCATCTAGATGGGTATATGGGCATCTAGATAGACATATGGGTGGGGGTACAAGGCCTCGGCAGTACGTCGTGACTCGTCATATCTAGATACCACCAAGGGGGGGGGGAGGTAGTGAGGATACACGCCTTTTACATAGTCGCGGCTATCTAGTCGGCCGACTAGTACTAGCCTGTATCTAGATGTCCTGTTTGCGCTATCTAGTTCATGCTATCTAGTTTGCGCTATCTAGTTCATGCTATCTAGTTGTCCCCCTGCTCGTTACCCTCAGTGTGAGCTCAACCGCCCATCTAGATACTTGCAAGCCATCTAGATGGGCCAGCTAGTCGCCCCTTCTCAGGTGAACCTATCTAGTTGGCGGGGCACTAATTAGTCGGCCTGACTAGATAGCTTAACTACATCTGCTCGTATTCGATGTCCTCATCCCACCGCACGACACGAATACGGACGGATACACGTCATCTTCGAGTGCCGAGGAGTCAGAAGTGGAGATGTCCGATGCTGAAGGCGAGGCACTTGCCAGTGATGACATGGACATACTTATTGATCTTCTCGGTCAGCAGATTAATCCATGATGGTGTAGCACGGGCGGGCGAGTGTATCTACATCTAGCCAAACGGAGTCTACGTTCATATATACGTCATCCAAGACTCTGATTATAGGCACGCGACGTATGACATACACGTCTCAGGATACAGTATAAGTAGGACCGTGAGATGCTTAGAGTTGTGAGCCAGCGCAACATGCCATCCCCTCCCAAATACTCTGTACACGCCAAAATTCACCGGGCACTTCCCACCAAGGTATATTCTAATCACCGTGAACTGCGGTCAGTTGGTTTGATGCTCTACAGGACACGACCAGCTCGTTCTTGGTGATTCCGCCAGGCCAAGTGCGGCCAATAGTCAAAGCCAGACATTCGGTGGTCGAAAATCAAGGGAGAGGTCCGATGCATATCTATCGTACTCAAGCACACCGCGCTCGTGCACGGCTCTAGGTGACTTTGAGTGTCATCTCCCACACCACGGAAGCTGACGAGACACGTACTGTTGCAAGTGCAGCAATTCAAAGTTCACGAACTATTATCTCCAATATATAATCACACGTCACCTAGTAGCTTTCAGGTTGACTCATTCTGTGAACGATGTAGTTTCCAGACTCGGCATGGGAGGTGACCGCGTGAGTTGCCCATGGCACAGAAAAAAATGTGTCTATGCGAGAATCGAACCCTGGGATGTAAGCTTCATACGAGATAAGCGTGGTACCACTAGTCCACGTTTCCTTTCTTCCGTAACAAACTCTTATGGTATTGGGATCTCAGGCTTTGTAAGGGAGGGTTTTTAAGTGGCGAAAAATTTACCCATCATTTACACTCGCAACGCAGCCCGGCAGGAGTTGAACCTGCGACGGCCTGAATGGCATTCAGGTCACTCTACCAACTGAGCCAGTAGGGCTGATGATGTACACGTACACCAGGGTGCCAACAGCATCGCCTCGCCGTGGTCATAGTGTCGTCACCAGCCGTTGAAGCCTGTTCTTCCTCACGTCCTCCACTCCTGCTGCACTCATGGTCGTAATCCCAAGAATACTTTACAGCTACCAGGGTACGGTGTTGAAATCTTGGATTGTTGCTGGTACGTGAGGTTTTTCACATGGCGCTGACTGACGTACGCATCCATTTGGTGAGTCGCGACTCACGATGACGTCGAATTAGGATCTCACATGCGTTCACAGAGTATACTGCATCATATCGCAAGAAGCCAGGTGTAGTCAGTACTCTCAGTACAGCTCGAAACTCATGGCATCACTCGCATAGGCTCACCGCGAGCGTGATGTCACCACACATCTCTTACTGGCGACCGCTGTGGTCTGTTCAACAGTTCAGGCGCATCATGACGGTGGTTCCGGTGAGTACAAAAGTCCATGAGCCTATCGATGTTCCACCGTCTGACTTCCCATAACCCTGGAACCACGATGCCGCCTGCAGCATACATCGAAACACAAGAACAGCTCGAACAGACCCTGCTTGTTTGCCCCTGCCATCCATTCATCTATGTGGAAGATCGCCAAACGTGGTACCAAACGACAGGCCGTGTTCCACTCAGTCGGCGTGTGGTGCTGGAACTCCCATCTGGAGACAGGGAACTTTGTCCCAGTTGGAGAGACAGCTCCGGAGTGGCTTTCCGAGGGACGGATGTGAGTTTCCATTCAATACACATTGGACCGTCATACTGACCGTTCCACAGCCAATCGTCACCGAGTAGCCTGTGCCAACTGTCGTATGGACTTGACACGGAGAACGACAAATCACTGTGGCACGCGCAGAAGGTATGTCATCATTATATATCGAGCTATACGCTGAGCTCATTGTACACTAGGCATTTGAGAAGTTTGTAACCTCACGCGAGGGTTTCAATGCGCACAACAAGCAACGTCGCCAATGGCAGAGCGGCCAAGAAGGCAACGATGGGACGTTCATCCTGACGTCCCCCATATTTTGCAAGCGCACTCCGTACACCCGCACCAAAGAAGCCAGAATCCGGTACAAGCTCCACGAGTGGATTGCAGCCGCAACGCAAGAGGACTCAGAGTACTTCGCCAACCCCGATCGTCCCAAGATCGGGGAACTCCGCGGCGATAAAGTAGTGGACATCAAGACGTGTACCCCGCCGGGTCCCAAAGTCGGCGATGTAGTATGGTTCAGTTTCGTCGTCGACGTCTTCATAGGCCGCCAGTACTGGGTGACGAACATGGTACCCCTGGAGTTCATCCGTGTTGGCCGATTGGCACCAGATTTGTTGCCTGGATTCGACATGGAAGAGGAAGACCTTGATCCTGCCGATCGGATTGACTTTGGACAGCAGGTCGAGCTCGGTGAGTCGTCTGACCACTATTTGTTGAATGCATTCTCACTCCGTGTGATAGAGGGTGATTACCCCATGTTTGATGCGTCCACTCAGAGCAAGGCCAAGGGCAAGGCAAAGTTGAATGACGCTGCGCAAGAACCGGCTGCCAACGAGTTCCGTTTTGGACCCGACAACGCGGATATGTACCGCACCGCTCGCAACTTGCAGATTGAACATTCTCTGGAGCAGATGAATCGTGCAGCCGAGCTCCGACGCAAAATAAACCTCGCCTCCGCGGCTGAGGCAGGTGCTGAGGAGGCAGAGGTCATCGAGGAGGTTGACAACTCGGGCGTCGAAAGCGGGAAGGAGACCAAAGACGTGGACCCTCCCGTGAGCCTCAAAATTCGTACTCTGTGTTCCGTGCTGACGATCGTGGTCTTCTTGCAGGTGGACAGCGGTCAGTCCTCCTCAACGCTTGTCACAGACACCACACTGGACGACTTGACGCCACCGCCACCTTCGCCAGAAGCCAAGCCCGTGGAGGAAGCCGCGTCCGAGAAGAGTCCGATCAAACCACAGACCCGCAAGCGGCGTGCGAGTATGGAGAGACCTTCCCATGCTACCGACAGTGGATCGCGTCCTTTCCGAGAACGTCGCCCTGTTACGAAGGGTCGGCAGTGACGCAGCAAAGGGCTATGTGTTGTAACGCGGCTGCAAATGTATACAATGTACTTCATAGCAGATACGTCTGAATGATATTGCTGTGCTGATGGAGCGAGTGTTCGAGTTCTGGTGTGCTACTCTACATTTACTGACTGACTCATGCCGGAACTTGGAACTCTCAGAAACGACGTGATGCTAGCTTGACATGATCGGACCGGAGCGACGCGCGCGCCGCCGCGCATGCCGTACTTGCATAGCACACCCTCACTCCTCGCACTCTCAATGCGCTCAGACTGTATGAACTTCGCTTTCACTCACACTGCAGTGTTCTCTACCTCAGGATGTGGCGCTAGGACTACCGGCTCTCCCACCAAGACCAGTCTCATCGCCGAGTGTATAACGCGGCCGCCCAACATGACCACACTCTCCAGCCTATAATCACGCGAATATCTGGCGGTAAATTGAAATGACGATGGTACTGTTAACTAGCACGGCGGAAGAGATGTACATCTGAAGACAGAGTATACAGGAATGACCGAGGGAAGATGACAGTGGTAGCGAGTCGCGCGGAAGGTGAGTTCTCAACTTCGCAACAGACATCGCTTCTGTTCTCCGGACACCATAACGACTGACTGGTATCAGAACGAACTCCATTCCATACGCAATACTCAGTATGTATACAAATGTTGACAGTCACAAGTGCGTCGTTCGCCCTTTGGCCAGAGTGCAGCACAGACAAGTGTGCGCGGCACTAAATAATCTGTCGATCTCCGACTACAACACCATCTTCGTTCAGTCGCCTGGCGATTCTACACTGCACGGTGAGTTTCTAGGCACTCTTTGAAGTTTGTATCAGTAGTGAATCAGTGAATCGAAACGGTAGTGCGCGATAGCGCGCTGCATACGCACAGGCCTGATACGGTAGTGGGCAAACCAGCGCCAAACATGTGAGATGTGATCTGCATTAGTCATACTAAACTTACTTAATTAGTACTGCTTGGCTTCGGGACTTTCGTGTCGCTCGTACTCTGCTCTCACCCTCCACTCTTACTCTCCCTCTGCGTCCTACCTCACTTCAATATCTCAACAAATGGCGACCTCTACCGCGGAACAGAGTGCACGGCAAAATGTGAGGGCAAGTAGACGAGGCACAATGCACGTCAAGACGGACGCGGTGACCATACAAGAGAAGAGAGGTACGTTAGTCGCGTTGCATCTGAGAGGATGATGCCTCAAATGCAGGACGAACGGGAATACAGCTCGCCTAGAGCAGAAGGTCACTCTGCGGAGGATGAAACTGAAAGAGTCGCAGGGTACCGTCCCTAAGTCTGCGGATGGACGTCATTTGGGTTCTGGAGCGGTAGGTGGCTCCGGTGGTCATGGTTCCGAGCACGGAGGCAGCATGCTCACATCGATAGAAGGTGAACCGCGCGAGGAAACTCTGGGTCTATCCGACATGTATGGAGTTTCCGACGACCACGAGTCTGTCATAATGCCCGCTTCGCCTGCGGAGAGCTCCCTCAACCTCAACTTCCGGCCCTCCATCAATATTCAGTGGGCTCAAACAGAACTTAACGACAAGTTCATGTGCGAGTTGTACATGTGTCCGATTTCCTTTTTTTTGCTAAAGCACTGACTGTCCGCCGCTCGACCAGATGCACATGCGTCATGTACGTGAACCATGTTCTGTACACTGTACGCAACCTTATATCTGACACGACTCATATACAGCGGATTGCCGTATTTGCTGAACATGTCGGAGTGTCAGCATGTCTTCTGCGCACTCTGCCTTCTCCAGTGGATCTTCAAGGACTTCTGCGATGGGGTTCCGCAAATGCCCGTCCGTTGCCCCTCCTGTACGACACGCGTCCCAGACTTTCCGGTTGAGACGCCCCGTGACCCTGCAACGTTTCCCCTCGTCCATAATCATGTCGCACACATGATTCTCCACGCGTACATCGGCGTCCTGACTGATGCAGCGAACAAGACCCTCTACGAATTCGACAATCACGTCAAGCAACCGGTAGCCGACGAAGCTTTACTGGCGTGGGGCTGGGACATGCCAGCTTTGCGAGGACTTCAACGTCGCGAGAGGTAAGCACACTGTTATCGCTCATGTGTCATACTATTGATCATCAGAATCGTTATTCACAGAGAAGGCGAGAAGTTCGTCAGTGCGCTGCGCGACCAGTGGGTTGCAGCTGATCGCACGGTTTTTGCGGCGTTCAAGAACCTCATCGGATACCAGTCTGACGACGATTCTGAGCAGATTGCAGGCTTCGACCAACACGGAGAAGGCGACATATCTACGGATATCGCGACAGGTCATGAGGACGAGGAGGAATGGGTGACGGAGGACGAGGATGGCAGTGTGGAGAACGAGAACGAGGATGACGGCGCGGAGGGCGACAACGAGGACAATGGGGTGGACAGTGCCATCGAGGACGATGGGGTGGAGCGCAATGCTGAGTAGGACTCCATCGTTGTCACATCTTTGTATCTATACTGGCAGACTCAGTGTTCTCCTTGATATACGTGCAAATTATATGTGGTTGATCGAAGAGCACTGAGATCACGCTGATTCTAGTAGACACAAAGAAAGTCTGAATAAGCTGGAGGTCTGGCAACAAATTCTCCGCGCCCCAATGTGGAGCAGAAAGAAAGGTGAGTCCGCCACGTCCTGCAGAAGAAGGAGAGGTAATCTCCAGTATCTAGAGGTACGGTCGCACGTACGGTGTTCAGCACCCGAGTTGCCGGAGTGCGCGTGTTTGAGTCTCCGTGGTTGATAGTTTCCATGGGCACAACTGTCTAAGTAGAGTTATTGGTTCAACACCATAACAAAACATTCATGGACATACAATTATGGCTGAGGCAGTGTACAGACCACATCAAAATCCAATGCCAATGACAACCGTGTACATAAGACGTCGGTCACCGCTTGCTACCAACGACACACGCTTGAATCCTCCCTTCAGATGACTGCTCGACAGCATTATGATAGCAGAGTTTGTATAGCTCAACATTCAGAATCTCAGCAGCAAAAAGCAGTGGGTGTATGATGCGGTGGTCTAAAATGGTGCTAATACGAATATTTCAACCAGCTTATACCACTACACCAGTTATCCACATAAAATGTATGTGCATAATTTGCTTGTATCTGTTTACATTCTGAACAGATAGGACACGTGCAACATCCAGCATGTTCGAACTTCGCACAAGTACATCTTTACTGTGCGACTACCATGATGGCCCCCCACAAATCTTCTGCCAGTACTGCAGTGGTCCTGTGGATGCCCCTGATCTCAGGTCAATTGTACGTCGCAGATTTATGTCTCATGGAACCAGATCATGACTTCGATCTCTGTAGAGTCCTATCCCACGCCACAGACACAGACTCTGCATACCGAACAAAAGAGTTCTGTCCTGTGCGCCCCTCGCCAGAAGGTGTGTCATTACGCACGGTGTTGATGATCTATCTGACATGTCATCAGAGCGAGGCTCTCCACTTCATGTGAGAGTGGTGGGCGAGATGATCTATCAGAGGTTTACAGACACCAAGGTTGATGTTGCAATCACTCAAGAGGTCGTAATGACCGAACATGACAGGATCGAGGAGCTATTGCAGCTTATTGATCTGGTGGAGCACATCAGTAGAATCTGCCAGTACTGAGTGGCACCGGGTGTTTTGTCTGATACGTACTGGATGTCTGAGCACAGAATGTACGCTCTTATAACAATTGGTATCAGACCTGTCTGAATACAAAATTTACGCCCCTCCAACACCTCAGCCAGAGTAGCTCAAGATTCCTAGATCCGTCTGCCACTGTCTGTATGCTGCCTATATACCACGGCTCCTTCCTCATTGCCAGCTCTGAGCTCCTGCCATTCCGATGACACTCTGGACTTCTTCATCCGGGACAAAATCATTGCTTCTTTCCCTTGTGCCTAGGATATGTACCATTTGGATATTTTAACGTACGAGGAACCCCAGTAGTGCAAGTCATAAACCAGACTCGTTCAGCAGGCTGTAATTCCGGTGGCCCTGGGAGGGACGCAAAACAGGCTGTGAGATAGAGTGTGCGAAATAGAGTATGCTGCACATTGACGGTCAGTACTCTACAGTCAATTTCTGTATATAGGGACTTTACGCACCATCCAGTCATCAGTTGCAGACGTATAGTACCGGAAGCGTCCCATAAGGACGGCCACAATTTCATATCCCAACAGGCACCGACGAGGAGAACCGAGCAGAACAAGCTGGATGAGGGTTGCCATGGAGGAGCGAGGCCTTCCACCCCGGGAGGGGATAGGCAGAGCACATAAACCCATTCCATGCTTATCAGCAGGAATCTTCAGGGCATTGTAGACAACCGCGTCAGGTGGAGTCATTCTTGCCACAAAGGATCGGACATCGTAATCGATACGCTCTCGGAATATCGTGGGAATATATGGCTTGGACCGAGATTGTAGAACTATTCACCACTGTGAGTGCATGTTATTGCAACAAGGAAAAATGCTCACTGCCGTTCGCAGTGCAATGTGTTTCAACCACAGTACCCCAACTGAACCCCATAGGGTCCGTAAGGTAGTACACCTTCTGTTGACCCATCACTAGCTGTATTCAGATATAAGTGAACCTCTCAGAAGTGACACATATAATCTGTTATCACCTTTCCGGATCCCGGTAGCACCACCCGGTGATCAGATACGGTCCCGACAAATGAATCCGGTGGCATGGGTATGACTTGATATGCCATCAACGGACTAGTCCGAAAGCTGGCCAGAGTGAACTCTGTCGACTCGACATAACCACTGTGTGCGTCTGTTAGGTCATCTGTGCGTTGCATGGTGTTAAGCAGGGAATGCAGATACAAGAGACGTGGAGAGAGCACTGAACCAACGTATATCCGTCATTACCGCTCAGCGTCCAATAAGCGCTTATACCGGCACCTGCCAGTCTGCCAATCATGATTCTAGGTGCCATCGCCGGCGCTACAGCCAGCATATGTAGGTGCCACCACGAGCGACCTGCAAATATTGTGGGCACTCAGAGTGTGTATATCATTGAAAACTTCCCAATAACAACAGTGCTTAGACTGGTGCTTGCATTGGCACAGGCCTTGGTGCTTCAGCCCGCCCTAACCATCACAACTCATTGCATATACACACTACACATGGTGGTGCGCATGACGGTGCATGTAGTATTATCACATGAAATATCACAGAGCCTAGCCACGACATGATTTTGAATGGCGAGATCAACATGACGTGAGTCAGCATTTACTAGCCATATATAAGAGGTTTTTGTTCGGACACTGCATCACTCTCGCAAAACCACATCATCTCGACTCCAGCTACACTGCATCCTACACTTCTACTATGCAGCCTGTCCACATTGCAGAGTTCCCTCCGACCCATATTTGCTTTCAGCGACGACCATCCTGTGCACTATTCCCCCTTGAAGCGCACAGACTCAGATTCGCACTCAAGCAGGTCTGGATGGTTCGTCAGCGGCCATTGGACCCTATAAGCATGGACATGGACATATGTATCATGCCGCAGGGGACCTCTACAGTAGCAGTTACGGCTACTGTAAAGGAACTTACAGTCTGCGGGGCAGGATGGGTGGTGTTCAAGATGTGCCCTACTCGCCTGTCGGTTGACCCTTTTTTGCTCTGTGTGCCAACTGTCTGGGTCATATTGCCGGAAGGTGCATATGTACCTACACAGTTGACTGTCAAAGAGCAATTTAGGTTCTATCGACTGTCTGGTGTTCTACCCTGCATACTGGACATAGCACTCAGGACTCTGTATCTGCCTCCTGGCGAACAGTCAAATCGTTTCCACCCAAACACCCACCCTCGGAGTCCTATGGCCGGTGCGGCCTCCTCAACAATCCAATTACCAACCATTGTTATCTCACCACGTATGTCACATCATACAGAAACATTTTCTATCCGACTAAATCTGATCTGACTTGGACAGCATCCGACGACGAGGAAGACCACGAGACCATTCACGGGTGATACTTTAATCCCTGGCGCAATCCCCAGTGAGTACGGGTTATCCAGATAACTATGTATCAAGCTGACAGCTCTGTTCAGACTCAACGACACCCTTGACTGGCCTCCGCGCTAGAGCATATACATTGTCGTACCATCTTCATACAGATTTAGTAGAAATACCCGTTCACATTCGTTCTGCCCTCCCAATTGATGCGTTCGTTCTCCTCCATCTGCATGAGTTCGGTGCGAACCTTGCTCTCCTCGGCTTGTTGCTTGATAAGATCCTTCAACGAAGTACACACTTCGAGCAACGATCCAGTGACCTTTGCGAGTTCAGTGACCATCTGCATGTCATGGACTCCTCCGCAAGGATACACAGACTGGTGTATCTCATGCTCCGTGTCACCTAAACCAGTTTGATCTGGCATCTGCAGAGACAACAATGTAAGTACGACCTTGCATGGTATATGCCGTGTTAAACATACAGAAGGTCGGGTGGCCACAAGCTGTGGATCAATTGTGGAGTTCCAATCAGTTGCGACGTGCATGCCCGGTGAAGCACCGCTCTCTACGGGAGGCTGACTTATGGGTCGCTCTGGTGTTGAGGTTGTATGATTGTCCCCGTTGTGTAGACAATACCTGCAAATTGATCAAACTAAGCAGTGACGACGCAATAGTTAAGTGACGGCGTACCTCTTCTCGAACAAGTCAAACCAGCCGAGTTCGTACCACCTATTGATGACCTTGGTGGTTAGGCCAGTCAGATTCAAACCAGCGACACGTCCAGCATTGAACTGGGCTTGCATTGACTCTTCATGTAGATGGGACGACTTCACAGTGAACTGCTGGAATGCGTACAGCTGCATGAAGAGGTCGAGGCTACGTTTATAGTGGCACTTGAGGGACGTACGGCTCTTCTTCCCCGGAAACAGAGCTGCTGCACACTACATGCCAATCATTATGTGAGGATCTACTCACACCTTAGAGGGACAGCATACGCACCTGACGGAAAACTGCAGCCTTCTGTTTCTGGTAGGCGCTCCAATGCGCGTCGCTCGCAAGCATCCAGGTGAAAAACTGTGTCCTCTCGGCCTGTGTCCAATTTTTCATTCTCCCCCCCACTGTGAGCTCTTCAGGGTCGTCTGTATCTGCTTCTTTATCTTGAGTATCGTGCCGTTGCTTCTTTCCTTTGAGGTTCGACATGGCAGCTTCAGTATTCTTGCGCTTTCTGCTTGACCTTCTATTGCCATCCATGGTTGGTGCGTGTGCTGAGGGACTTGGCCACTCTTCCTGGTTCTGCCTGAGCTCAACCTGTTCAATTAGAAAATGTCACTGGTCAGCCAGTGATTTCGCGAAATCAACGTAAGCAATGAAACATTGACTCCAGCCATTCCAAGTGCTAAGAGCATGACGTCTCAAGTATAACTAACCTGCTGTCGATCCTGACCACTAGTTGGTGGTATACGAATCCTCATGCTCATTGAGTGAGGCAGAATGGGTGCAAAGTGGCTAGTTCGTCTGAGACACTCTGTGCGTCAATTTCCTCAACAAGTTGATTTCCGTTAGCGCTTCAATGTCCTCAGCGCCTCCACGGTCCTCAGCGCTTCAATGGTCCTCAGCGCTCCAATGGTCCTCAGTGCTCCAATGGTCCTCAGCGCTCCGATGGTCCTCAGCGCTCCGATGGTCCTCAGCGCCTCCACGGTCCTCAGCGCTTCAATGGTCCTCAGCGCTCCAATGGTCCTCAGCGCTCCAATGGTCCTCAGC
>ML211816.1:0-11355 GCA_004369055.1 Polyporus arcularius HHB13444
TGTAAGATGTCGTAGCCTGAGATCACACCGCCCGAAGTACACTGCACCAATCTCTATTGGAGACGTGCGGGTACTCGATGGACGTGGTGAAAGGCTGAGCCTTTGCCACGTCGGGCGCGCGCCATAACAGGGCGCGCGCCTACCCGATTAGTTACATGTACGCGTAGATAGCACTCTAATCTAATCTATCGGACTATGGTCCGAGGTGCCTTACATCCTCCCCCTCCAGAACCCACTAGGGTTCGATAGGATCCAAAAATTAAGCCACCCTAGGTGGCAATTAATAGGATAATTTTGCAGCTCGACGACGACGACGCGGGGATGGTAGTGGTGACGATGAATGCAGAACGGCGGGGAAGGGGTAGTTATACTTAGGACCACGAAGACGTTCACGTATGGAAGTCGACGCGGTCCCGCAGCGGTAAGAGTAGACAAGGTATGCCTACTCTTCCGGCGGCGCGGTGGTAGACAGTACGCTACCTCCGCCCGTAGATCCATCGGCCAGGGCCGATGCGCCTTCGACGTCCTGCATCGTGATGTCGAGGAGGTTAGGCTCCTCTGTGGGTATGGGTTCCGCGGCAGGCGCACCGACGTCCGTGAGCATTGCATCAGGGACGTCGGGACCGTCGTTCGCTGCGGAGTCCGAAGGGTAAGGCAAGAATGGTAGTTCAGCCTCCGAGGGGACGCGGCCTACGTCCTCGATCGAACGTGGAGCGGTTGGCCACGGCTCAACGCTGTTAAGGGGCCGGTCAAGCTGGTGGTTCCGGTAGAACCGCGCGACGTGCTCGAGGAGTACCACCGTGTCGTGAGAGACGCCGCATCGGGCAGCCCATCGCGCGACGTCGTGGTCGCTGATGTTCTCGACGTGGAGCTCCGACGGGAACGGTCGAATGTTTTCGACTGGCCCCATGGGGTAACCTCCGGCCGCGCGGATGCGGTCGTAAAGGCCATGCACCGAGAATACTCGGACGATGGCGTCGAGCAGTGCTGCGCGAGCGGACGATCGGTCCCTACGCAGGTTGGGCATGAACCGTCGAAGCAGTAAGTTCGCCCGAATGTTCGACGCGGACGGAATTGCGTCCGGGTGGTCGGGATCCAGCCGTAGCGCGAGAGGGATAGACCGAGGATGGATGCGGTAGAATGCTTGCCAAACCTCGGGCGGGTCCTCGTGCGTTGGCTGCCTCATGGAGGTACGATCTGTACCCTCTTGGATGGCGGGAGCCACGGGAACCGGCGCAGACGACTGTGCAGACGCGTCGGGCACGCTGCGAGGGGTCTTCCAATTGCGTTTGAGGAGGGCCATGCCGGCGATGCCCATATATCCTGGATATTCGTCGATTTGACGAATCAGGTGCTTGATACGGTGCAGAGCCCCGGCCATCTGGTCCCTCGCTTCTCGCATGATGTGTTGAGCTTGCCGCGAGTGTACCGGGACGTAGTTGTACCACGAATCCGCTAGACGAACGTCGGTCGGACGTACGGCTGGTAGCTTCGCGGGCCATTCTACAGTCGACTGGGGCACCGATGGCGGCAACGGATCCGGCGTCGGCTGCTCCTGTCCTGGCAGCGGGGTCAACCGTTCGCGAGGCGGCGCGTTCACGACGGGCTTCTTCGGATCCTTGTTGCGGTTACGCCGCATCGTGTGCCGAGCCTGCATCTGTAGGACCTTCTTCATGTCTATGCCGTCTTCCTCGGACAAAACGAATTCGTCCTCGCTGTCGTTCTCGAAGTCGACGATCTCCGGTCCGGGGAGCTTGGTAACGGCGGGCTCGAGTAAGGACAATGGTCCCGCCGCGGCTGGAGTGGATGCGTTCGACGATATGGTCGAGCGCGGTTGTGGTGGGGGCCCCGAGCTCGCTGGTCGCGAGGAACCTTGCACGAACTCGGCCTGGGTCGTTGGTAGCCGCACCTGTGGTGAGTGCGGCCGTTGTGACGACCCTCGGTCCCGTTCATCAGCGCGTCGTGCGCGCCGAGAGGGTCCTGAGTGTGAAGGAGGTGGCATGCTTGGACCACCTTGGGGAATTGCGCGTGGACGCGACGAGGAAGGAGATGGGCGACGGTTGTCGCCGCGGGGTGGCTCGGGTCGGAGAGGGGATCGAGGGCGACTTGATGGTTCATCGCGGGCGCGGGGTCGTGGAGATCGCGAGCGGTCGCGGTTGGCAAGACGGTTCCTCGCTCGGAGTTCGTCAGCCTCCCGCTGGAGCCGCGACAGCCGGCCACGCAGGTTCTGATTCTCCGTGCGTGCCGTCTCAGCCTCCGTCCTCCAATGATCGCCAGTTCTCCGTGCTTCCAATAGCCTCTCCTGCAAGTCGCGCTCATTCTCCTGGCTCCGTCGTAGGTCGTCTTGTACTTGACGAAGCCGGGAAACGTCTTCACGGCTCCCTTCCCCCCTCGCGCGATTGAAGTAGTCATAGTAGGCTGCTTGTTGTCGCGCGCGGGCCTCCTCGTGCGCTTGCACGAATTGGGGGTCGACGAGAGCGGCCTCGTAATGACTCCAGTACGTGGTGCACGTCGGGCACCGGGGATCTTGATGATGGCACATCACCATCCGCTCGGGGTCCGGGCAGGACCAACGTATCGGCGACGACGCGCGCTGCATCGACGCGAGGGGCATGAGCGGGGGGTAGCCTTGTGGCATCGACACGCTCGGTGCCGGTGTCGCATAAGCGTGATGGGAGGGCGGGGGGGCACCCATGTATGAGGGAACAGCCCTCGATGGGTATGTCGTGGCCGCCACCATTCGCGGGTCGAATTGGGGCGGGTACTGGGGAAACGCGTAGTACTGGGGCGGTGCCGCGTTCGGCGGCGCCGTCCCTGGTACACCCGCGTAGCCATACGGTGGTGGGGGAGGTGCGGGCGACGAGTGAGTCGCCACGCCTCCACCCAGTTGGTGTGGTTGTTGCTGTTGCTGGTGCTGCTGTTGAAGCGCGGCGTCGTCGACGTTCATGGGCGTTGCGTTGGTGTCGCTGCTCATGGTGCGATGCGAGGCGGTGGTGTTGGTGGTGGTAGTAGAGAGAGAAAGAGGGCGTCGGTCGTGATGGCGGACTTGCGGACAATTTCGCTTGAGTCCGCGTACTTAAGCGCGTTGGTCCGCGTTCCTGCCGAATCGGGCAGGAAGCGCCGGTGCGCGGTCACATGACTTATGGACGCGACGCGTCAGTCTTCTGGCTTACGCGGTAGAGACCGCCAGTGCTTCACGCCTTGAAGCCGGAAGTACTCGTCGACTGCAGACAATTCGCTGCAGTCGCGATACCACTTCCACGTCGTGTCACCGTGGGTCCACCGAACGTGGAGTTGGACAGCTCCGTCCACCCAACGGTGGCCGACTATCTCGTCCACCAGCCACTCTTGCTCCTCGTCCACGCCCATATCGTAATACGCTCGCGAGTCTCGATGTGGGAATAACGCGTCGTCGTTCGGCTCGTGTCGTCTCAAGAGGTCTACATGGAACGTCGGATGGACTCCTCGCTCGACCAAGTCCGCCGACAGTTCTAGTGTATAGCTAGACGTCTCAGGATGCGCCTCCACAATCTTGTACGGACCGATGTACTTAGGTACTAATTTCTTAGCCCTCCCTTTCGGCATGGATATATTCTTCGTGGACAGGTACACTAGGTCCCCGACCGTGAAGTCTGGTTCCTGTTGTCGGTGCTTGTTCGCGTGATACGTTTGGTTCACGCGACTCTCGATGAGCACGTCGTGTGCCATCTCAAGGTTAGCACGAGCACGTTGTGCGAATTCCTTGACTCCTACGTAGTGAGTGTCGGTTTGAATCCCGGACATCGTACGAGGCAAGTACCCGTAGTTCAACTCGAACGGAGCGAACCCGGTAGATGCGCTCGTGGACGAATTAATGGCGAACTCCACAAGCGGGATCTTCTCGATCCAATCCAGCTGGTCCGGCTTGACTAGGGATCTTCACGAGTGCACTCGCGAGTCACTCGTACTCGCCACTCGTGAGTATTCCAAGACCAAATGTCATACTTGTACTCGTGCGAGTAGTTCCCACGAGTACACTCGTACTCGCGAGTACGATACTCGCGAGTATGGGAATACTCACGAGTTTTGAAACTCACGAGTTACTTGCGAGTTACCTGTGAGTACTTACGAGTCATGCCAGTGCCAGGGTGATGATGGAGAAGGGCCAGCAGCTTAGATATTCAACTACACGCATGGTGATTTCGCAACAGAACAGACATAGTACATCAATCTAGATCAACGAGCTCCGGAATCTCGCTGTCCGAGTCGTCGAGACTGCCCGAAACTACCTCCACTTCTCTAGCATGTGGGTGCAACACCATCCCGACATGAAACACCTCCGAGTCCGACGATTGATAGGCCGGAGCGTAGAGTACGCCTTGGGGTGAAGCCCAAGCGTCGGAGAGGATTGCAGATCGGCCTTGAGCGCGTTCGGCCGCTGCGGAGATTGTGCGCTCCACAGCCGTAGAGGCTCCTTGAGGGGGTAAGGCAAGCAGCTGCGAAGAGCACGTAGTGAGTAGATAGATATCAGAAGACGACACACTGTTGACACTCACAAGCATATAGGAAGTAATCGCACGCACGACATCGCGGCGCTGCTCGAAAGGGAGATCGCGAATGCAAGGGGCTTCGAGGCACATCCGGACTGTGGCCTCGGTGAGGTGCACGATGTCTGGAATACGCCCACCGCCGAACACGCGTGCAGCAGCGCCGAGGAAGGACTCTAACACGAATAAGAGAGTCGTCAGATCGGGGGTTGGATCACGATGATCTGGGGCATCGGAAGCGGGGTTGTGGGACTCCATCGTCGGATAGAGAGAGTAGTATCGAGGAGGGTGAATGTGCGGGATGCAGAACTTACCTCGTCATGTTGAACCTTTATACTTTCCCAACACCAGGTACCTCAGGCTCCGGGCCTGGTAATGCGTGTCAAAAACCCTTGGAGGTCCGCCCGTGTGTGGCAGTATAATGGCGAGCCAAAGTGATCGGAGGACGGCGCATGCGGTGTGGGGGCTGGAGCCGGCTGCTGCGTATGTTTCAGAAAGCCCCGTGTGATTCAAATTGCCAAAGCAGGAGGTAAAAGAGGTAAGAGATGAAAGAGGTCAGAACCAGCACAGAAAGGAACCGCGACAAAGCAGAGAATGTGGACAAAGGAACAGAGACGAGGACAATACACCCGCAGCCTGTGTGGCTGTGCCATTCCCGCAGCACGGCGCCGGAGCTCGAGGTTGGGTAGCGCACAGGCCTAACCGAGCTTCAAACCACTATGTCAAGCCACAATCGACAGCAGCCCTTCAAGGTGCAACAATAGGAGTTTAGAACTCGCTCCGCATATATAAGACTCCCCGTTCTGGGGCCCTCGCCGACACCACCGTAACAACTGACGACCACCCTCTCCCTCCCGTGCTCGGGTCCTACCTCACTGCTCCATCGGATCCACTGCTCCTCTGCTTCTCATCTTGTCGTCCACTGCTTCTCTGCTTCTCATCTTGTCGTCAGCCACCATGCCATCGAGCCGCAAGCGCACCCGAGCCACCTCGACTCCGCCGTCAAGTCGCCCGAGTAGCCCGGTGCCGAGCACATCCGGTTCACAGGCCAGCGGAACTGTGGTTGCACCACCGAAGAAGGCCCGACTAACGTTGAAGGAGCGGCTTCAGACGACCACAAAGACCCATCAAGAGATACTTGGTGAGTTCTTCGCATTGATGTCTATCCGAGTCCTTGAGTTCACTAGCTAATCATTATGGACTTCAACTCATAGCCGAACAGATGCAGAAGTGGACGGCAGATTGCTATAAGCACTACAAGATGCCGCCGGAGATCTTTGTCGAAAATGGAATCGTCAAGTACCGATTCTACTGTCTTCTGTGAGTCAATCCAGTTACGGACTGTATATCCCAGCCTTACTCTTCGGTCTACAGCCATCCTCACGCGAGGCCTCTGACGCGTTCACGGACGGACACAAGCACGACGAATCTCAAAAATCACGCCGAAGCCTGCGCTCCTCCCCCTCCTGGTACGCCCGGAACGATCGCGGACTATGCGCAGGGCTCAAGCTACAGTGCGGCACTCTTCCGGTACGGCATCACCGTGTGGGTGACGCAGTGCCACCGCCCCTTCAGCATCATCGAGGACAAGCCGCTTCAAAACCTGTTCAAGATGCTATATGCACGCGTTCAAATACCCTCGGATACGACCGTGTCTCGCGATGTCAAGGAGACGTTCGAAATTGCGAAGACGGCCGTGGCAAGGTATCTGCAGGGGCAGCGGTCAGCTATTCACGTCATGTTCGATGGCTGGACCGCGCCCAACGTCATCTCTTTCCTCGGCGTGGTTGTTCAGTGGGAGGAGAGCGGAGAACTCAAGAGCCTTCTCCTGGACTACGTACGGTACGTCGCGCACCTAAAAACCCTCGAGAACTCGGCTGACTCGCTTACTATAATTTTCAGCCTGAAGCGCGGTCACAAGGGGGAATACCTGGCCAGGAAGCTGTACCAGTGTCTCGACTCATTTGGTATCGCAGACAAGGTATGCTCGTTCAATCAACGTCTAGCATATCAGGATACTAATCGTTCTATATGACAGATTTACAGCCAGACGGCGGACAATGCATCAAATAACGACACCATGATCGCCGCGCTGGAAGATATGTTCCGGGGTCCGGCGGGGGCACATACTCGCATCCGCTGTATGTGTCACATCCTCAACTTATGCGTGAAGGTAAGTGATATATACATTCAACCGTAACCACTTCAGATCTTTACATATTGTTATCCAGGCCATCCTTCGCCCTTTCGGCAAGCCGAAGACGAAGGCAGATCGCGCTGTCAAAGGTACTGTGGTAGTCGCTGCGCCAGCCGATGAAGACGAGGACGATGAGACAGGGAACCCCTTCGAAGACGGGTCGGACGGCGAGTCTTCCTCCGATGATGATGACGAGGGGAGCAGTGATGAGAGCGACGATGATGACGAAGACGAGGACTGCGAGCTGGATGCCGACCAGGCAGCCAGTGATGCGGCATTCATCGACAAAATCGACAAGTCGAACAAGAAGAAGTTCCAGGTCACGGAAGCTGCACGCAAACTCGGCCAGAAGACCTTGTCCAACGTGAGATATCTTTTGTATATGTCACCCTCGGCCTCGACTAACAAGTACTTACTTGTAGCTGCATGCACTCACCAAACGCATCTACCACAGCCCCGAACTTACCCAGGAACTCGCCGAGCTCTGTGAGAAGGAGAAGATCAAGCCTCTGCGTGTCGTACGCTCAGTCCCCACACGGTGGAACAGCGTGGCCGCAGAATCCAAACGCGCCATCGAGCTCCGCGTAGCGATCGAAGCCCTTGTCAATGTCGGCCGTCACGGCCGGACTCGCGGTACGCGACTGAAGCGGTACAAGTTATCGAAGGAACAATGGGAACTCCTCACGCAGCTCCAGCCTGTCTTGACGGCAAGTGTTCGCCCGCCCCTTGAAGCTTTGTTTGGTCCTAATCGGTCGCTCGTATACGTTCCAGATCTTTGTCAAGGCCACGGAACGTATGTCCGTGTCCGGGCGCCCCCTGCTCTATCAGACCATTCTCCTGTTCGACATCCTCGAGAAGAAACTCAAGCAATTCTGTGAGAGTCCCAAGCTCCACCCACTTGTGCGCTACGGCTGTACGCTCGGGCGAGATGTTCTCAACAAGTACTACGAGAAGACAGACGACTCGATCATGTACCGTCTTGCAATCAGTTAAGTCCATGTCGCTCCTCATTACATGCGGCTGATGCTAACAAGTACGCGACACAAATCATTACTACCTAGTCATGCACCCCAAGCACAAGACGCAATACTTTGTCAACCAAGGCTGGGAGCCCGCCTGGATTGAGACGTCGAAGGAGCTAATCCGGGATGAGTGGAAGCGCTATAAGCCAGCTCACGACGCGGCTCTAGCTCCCTCTCAGTCATCTGGCCCTTCGCAGGTATGTTGCTCCTGCCCCTCTCCCTTTCACGTGCTCAGCCACACCGTCGCAGGTTGACGATGTCTTCAATGAGCTCGATGACTACGGCACAACCCGGGGTATTGACCCGCTCGAAGAGTACCTTGCGTCGCCCGTCCTTCCAAGCATCAATGACCCGATCGCATATTGGCGTGCACTCAGCGACGACGGGCGCAATGAATTTGCGCGAATGGCCCTCGACATCCTTTCGGCACCAGGTGTGTGTTGACCTGACCAGGATCCGACTTCGATGCACTACTGACCTCCGATGCTCTTGCAGCTGCATCGGTAGACGTTGAACGAGCTTTCTCCTGGGGTGGATTGACCGTGTCAAAGTTGCGACACAACCTCTCTGATGAGTCGACTCGGGCAGCAACGGTCCTCGGTGCATGGGCGAAGGTGCCGGGTCTTCTACCCGAGGCGGATATTGTGAGTATGTTTGAGCAGAAGGCGAAGCGAGCCAAGACTGGTGGGCTGGGCACTGATGCATCTTCGTCGAATGGGGCGTCGAGTGGACAAGTGTCCGATCCTATCACTCTAGAGTAGTAACTGACACCGTATATGTAGCCCTTCTCTGTGTCATTACATAGCCGTTTCCCAGCTGGATATATATGTATTGAATGTGAATACTTGCACGAGTAACTCGTCTGTGCTGATACTCAAACTCGTACTCGCGGTCACTCGTTTCCCACGGGGTACTCGTACTCGCGAGTGTTAGGACTCGCGAGTGTTCCCACGGGTGAACTTGTGTCCACTCACGAGTAATGACTACTCGTGAAGATCTCTAGGCTTGACCATCGCGCGCAATATCTGCGTGACTGAACGGATTGTGCGCTCCGACATTCCATCCGTTTGAGGGTGGAATGACGTCGACATCAACAGTTTCGTGCCCATGAGTCGGTGAAGTTCCCTCCAGAACCGGGAGGTGAACTTCGAGTCTCGATCGGAGACTATCGACTCTGGCAGTCCGTGCAATCTCACAATTTCCCGGAGATAGATGGACGCTAGGTCCGCGGCCGTGTCCGTGGTACGGACGGGAATCAGGTGAACCATCGACGTTAGTCGGCAGACAACGACCCACAAGTAGTCGAAGCCATTGGCTCGGGGAAATGGACCGACGAAGTCCATCCCCACTGAGACCCATGGTCGCAACGGGATTGGCAAGGAGTGTAAGAGACCAGCTTAAAGCTGGTTACGCGACTTTGAGACTTGGCATCTCGCGCACGAGAAGCAGAAACGATCAGTTTCTAAGCCAAGTTTCGGCCACCAGAACCACCTCCTCACGTATTCTGAGGTGCGCTGTGGACCGTAATGCCCTACGGTTTCGTGCGCTTGGTCCAGTATCAGCTGCGTGGTGGTTCTGCCCTTGTACTTGACGCGGGGTATGCACAGTACTTCGTCTCCTCGACGATTGGTCGAATAGACGAAGCCATCCCATACTAGGAAGCTCCTGTAATTCGAGGGCTCCCGAATGACCTTGCTGAATAACGGATCCTCGGCGTAACTCGATCGGAGCACGTCCATAAATCCCGTTAGGCCTTCGACTCGTTTCCGAAGAGACGGCCCGTTCGCTAGTGCGTCCCACACGGTTGGTGCGGGAGTGCTCGCGTCAATCCGGTCCTGCTCTTGAGCCTTTGCGGCGGCTTCCTGAGCTCTGGCAGCGGCTGCTGCCATCTCATCGGCCTCGACCACGCGTTCTTCAACCTTCATCTTGAGGCCCCGCTGAGTGTCTCGTTCGTGCGGATCGAGGCCCTCCGGGTTCTGTCGAGTAACACGGCCAGCCTTGAGCTCCAGAACACGGCGACTGGTCAGGTCGTCCCAGTCCGGGTCCAACCTGGCGTCGGCGTTGACGTAGTCTTGAATGGGATGTAACTCGTCCGCGTTGTCGTTCTCGTAGTAGCGCGACAAACAGTCCGCTACCTTGTTCTCCCTACCAGGTACATGTTGTACCTCGTAGTCGAACCGCGACATGTACTCCAACCATCGGATCTGCCGATTGTTAGGGGTTGTCGTGTTCTTGAAGAACTCGAGGGCCTTATGGTCCGTCACTATCGTGAACTTGCGGCCGAGCAACTTGTCTTCCCATTTCATGAGTCCCTCCAGGATAGCTAGTGCCTCCTGCTCGTACGTATGGTACGCACGCTGAGCACTGGTGAACTTCTTGGATAGGAACCCCGCTGGGCGGCATGTTCTCCAGTCTTCGCCTTGTCCGTATAGGGCTCCTAAGCCGTAGACCGAGGCGTCGCAGATGAGCCATATCGGCTCTGGTCGGCGTGGGTCGATAGGTCGCAAAATCGGTGTCTTACAGGCCTTCTCCTTGATCTTCTCGAAGCATGTCTGGTGGAGCGGACGCCAGACGAACGGTCTGTCGTTGTGCTCCATGTCAGACAGCGGCGTCGTATACCCGGATACGTCCGGCATGAACGGCGCGAGGTAGTTGACGAGCCCGAGGAATCGTTGTACCTCGTGGTACGAACGAGGCTGTCTCCAGTTCCGTATTCGTTCCATCTTGTCGGCGTCAGCGTGTAGGCCACGGTCGTCTATGACATGGCCTAGGCAATCCATGCGTTTCGAGTAGAGATCGCATTTCGCCTTGCTGAGGTAAAGCTTGGCTTCCCTCAGCTTGTCGAATACTAGCTTGAGGTGCTTCTCATGGTCCTCAATCGAGTCCGAGTATACAAATATATCGTCCAAATATACGTGCACGAACCGTCCGAGGAAGTCCCGAAAGATGGTAGTCATGAGTCGTTGAAACGTAGCGGGAGCGTTACAATCGCCCTGCTGCATAACAAGACTCACGAACGTACCATACGGAGTCGAGAAAGCCGTCTTCCATACGTCCTCAAGTTCAATTCGAACCTGCTCGTATGCGTCCGACAAGTCTATCTTCGACCGGTACTTCGCCCGGGCGACGTCCATCCGAATCCTATCCTGGTCCGGGAGGGGCGTCACGTCCTTCACGGTATTGTCATTCCTCTGGCGAGCATCTACGACCGTTCGTAGCCACCTGTGGTAACCAATATTGTAATACAAATGCCCACAGTTGTGGTGCAGGCCTGTCTATTTTGTGGTCAGTTGTAGAACCCTATTACTGTCAGAAGTCGAGCGCGAAAGAGAGAAAAAGGAGACTGAATTGGATAGAGATCGCGTCCTACAGACGCGCTATATACATGTAAGTAGGAATATTCTAGAGTAAAGAGGAGCTTCTAAGTAATCGCTTAGTAATCGTATGCGTAATCCTAATCGGGAATTTGTAACCTCCGACACTCCCCCTCAAATTCGCGATCCTAACCCTACTAACCCTAGTGGACGTTAATCCTAGTACGCCGATAATTCCATAATATCCGCCTCCCTCCGTTGTACGCCGCAGGAGACTACCCGCTCGTGACGAAGAG
>ML211817.1:0-11247 GCA_004369055.1 Polyporus arcularius HHB13444
ATGCCCTTCTCACCGCGCCTCGGGCAGGATATACAAGCGGAACTGTACAGAATGACGGCTTTTTTGTACATTTATTCCCCCCGCGCGCACACATCTTGTGCGTGTCCCGCGCGCACATAACTCCATAGGCGCCCGTGAAAGTACGAAAACATACTGGATTCTGGTCTGAGTCTGTAAGGAGATGACTGTTCCCTGCCACATTCGAACATTTCTGGAGCCCGGAAGCCGTCATAAGCTGTCGTAGACGCAGTACAGTGGGGAGGAGGTTGGGGGCCTGAAGCACCTGCCTTCCGTTTTCGGCATATCTTCTCTGGCGAGATGGAATAAGCGCCTGATTATCTGGGATTTCCGAGAAGGGAAGTGGGGCCATCCACCCCTCAAGTCCTGGTTCTGCTTCGTATGCCGACCTTCGACCGTCATTCTGCTCAGCAGAAGGCGAAAGGATGCATAATGAGTCGTATCTTGGTCAGAGAACTCGGAATACAGAAGAGTTTATGACATCTTACGGGCGCCTATCAAGTTATGCGCGCGCAAGTGAAAGTTATGCGCGCGATTGAATAAATGTACAAAAAAACCTTCATAGTACAGTAGATGCAGCCACTATCTTATCGTACAGTAGTAGATCATGATTATGCAAGCATTCAACATCTATCTAATCGCGGGCGCTCCGAACCGATGTACGTCCGTTACATCCTCCCCCTCTAGGCCGGACCCCGGCCGTACGTGAGCTCATCGTGTCGAAGATGTCAACGTGGTGGCGCTCTAAACATTGGCGACGGACGCACTACTCGCGACGGGGCCAGTGTTCTCATCCGTTGCATGCACTTCACCCATGACGACGTCCGGTACCGCGGGGTAGCTCTTCGCGGGGAGGGCCAACACCAGATCGTCGCGCAGGATTCGGGCGGCATACGACTCGTGACGGATGTTGGCGATGGACCCGGGGATGGTGCGGAACATCGTGACACCGATGGGCAACCCCTCCAGGCGAGCGCGAGTGTTACGGGCGTAGGCGTGGAGCGCGGAGTGGAGGTCGCCGAGCAACATGGCTGCGTGAGAGGATATCCAGGTGGCGATGTGGTCGTAGTGCAGCTTGCGACAATCGTGGGGGTACGGCACGGGCTCCTCGAGGAGCATGTGGTGGTACTGGCCGACCGATGATATCCACACCAGCACGGGCTCGATGGACAGGAGCTCGATCGCTCCGTGGAAGAAGGCCGACTCACCAAACCGCTCCTCCTCGCCATCAGGGATGATGGGGAGGATCGCGGAGAGGAACGTCTCAGCGACCACGTCCGCGGCATTGGGTATCGACCGGGTGACCGCCGAGTGCGGCAACGCGTTCGTGCTCATCCTCATCCCGATGGGCCATTCCGACGTGTTGATGTCCGCAAAGTACGTGACGGCATCGAGAGCATAGAGTTTGCGGTTGCGGCCCGCACGAGATCAGGCGAGCCATGATTGAGCGGGGTCGCTATCGACCGGGATGATGCGAACGGCGGGGATGGGGAGCGGGTCTACCGTCGAGCTCGGGTCTCCTGGGGAGGCGCGTCGTTGTCGATCGTGGGGGCGATGGCGTTGGCGGAGGGAAGGTGTCCGACGTCGTGCACCCAAGACTTCATGAGGTGACGGATTCCCTCGGTACGGTATCGTGTGGGGTCTTGAGTGCACACGATGAGGCGGCGGTAGTACCGCGCGACGTTCTGATCCTTCTCGCGGACAGCGAGGTGTCAGAGGTTGTGTGCCTGATGCGCCGTGACGATCTCGATGGCCTCCCAAGGCCCGCAGTCTCCGTCGTGCCTCAGGTTCGGAGCGGGCGGGCGCGAGCCCTTTCCCCACTGCCAGCTCACCCGACACTTCTCCTTTTCCTCCGCCTCGTCCCCCATGTCCTCGAGCATCCAATCGGGGAGGTCATAAGGCACCAGCCCCAATTCATCGTCATACCGGAGGTCGTCCAGTGCTGCGTCGATCAGGTCGCCCTGACTGGCGGAGCGGAACCAGATGTAGCATTTTGAGTGAGGGTGGCCTTCCACCGATGGGTCAGGTTTCCCCGTGAATACGTACTCGGACGACTTTGTCAAGTCATTGATCTCAGGGCCTTCGCCTGCTTTGGCGGAGGCCCTCGGAGAACGGTGCTCCTTCTTTCATGCGATGCCCACGGCGTTGTCGCCAACGGAGAACACAACGTCATCGTCGTGTCCTTCATCGTCGGGGTCACGCTCTCGCTTCCTGGGTACCACGGACGGCGCACGATTGTTCTCAGCGATCGGGTCCGTCGTGTTGAAACAGGAAACGGGGCACACGAGCGAGTGACGACGAGCGACGGGTAGATTCAATGACTAAGGAGTACAAATAGACACTGCGTATCGTAGACTTCCGCCGAAATACGGTTTCGGCGGACTCCGGTCTGTACAGTACCAAAGCGCTTAGTCGGGCCGTACAGGCGCGGGGCTTACTTACAACACGCCCCTTAAGCCTGCGACCATACCAGATAATACGCATCAATAGATACGAATCACCTCAGGGTATCCTTCATCAACGTCGAGTCGTGCCATGCGTGTTGAAATGCGCCCCTCCACCTCGCCTCCATCCCCCTCTGCTCCTCGTGTCTTCTTCGGCTTGGAGTGTGACTTGGGAGTTGGGCACTCACGAATGTAATGGCCAACACCACCGCACTGATGGCATGTGATGTCGGAGCGGGCGACATAGGCAGCAGTGAAGTCGGGGAAGTCCGGAACCTTGGACTGGCTGCGGCTGAGCTGAGCCTCGAAGCCGGTGATGCGGGTGGTGACAGCGCTGATGGTGAGCGAATCGAATGGAAGCGACTCAAGCTGCGTGAGGACGGGGGCATACTGCGGGGGAAGGCCTTCGGTGATGACGAGGATGACATCGACAGTGGTGGCAGGACAAGGGGTGTGGGAGAGCTCAAGAGCTCGAGCGCGGACACGACCAATCCAACCGATGGCGGACTCGTCCTCCTTCTTGACCATGCGCAAGAATGAACGACGAAGGGAAAGAGCGGAGTTGACTGACGAAGAGCGATGCACTTGCTCGAGTGCTTCCCACATCTCGCGAGGGCTTTCCATACCCATGACGAAAGGCACCTGGGAAGGGTCAATCGCAAGCACAATCTTCGACCTGGCCATCTCCCGCTTCTTCTGCAGCACCTGCACCTCCTTCGGACCCTTCAGCATGTTCTCGGACGGGACCTCGGATGCTCGTAGTTGCCCTCGATGAGCTGGGAGACGTGGAGTTGTCCAGGCTTAACGTCCATGTCGAGTGGTAGTAGTTGTGGGTGTAGAGGATAGGGGATGGGGTAAAGACAGGCAAGCTCAGTGTCGAAAGACGCGACGATCGAACAGCAGTTGCTTGGGAGGTTACCGACCGTTTGCGAGCGGTTGCGGACGAGGAGGCGACAAGGACAGCAAGAACGAGAAGTTTAAGCTGCAGGGCTCATAACCTGTTGAAACAGGAAACGGGGCACACGAGCGAGTGACAACGAGCGACGGGTAGATTCAACGACTAAGGAGTACAAATAGACACTGCGTATCATAGACGTCCGCCGAAATAAGGTTTCGGCGGACTCCGGTCTGTACATACCAAAGCGCTTAGTCGGGCCGTACGGGCGCGCGGCTTACTTACAACACGTCGCGGTGGTGGAGGCGACAGACGGAGGGGGCTCTGATGCCGTAATTGTCGACGGTGTAGATGGTTGCGACTGTGGCGCACTCCATGTCGTCAGACTGCAGTGCATGGTGCCACCGCCACGCGACGACGAGAATGGGCGGCCTCCTCTGTAAGGGAATCAAGGTGCAGGGTTGGCCCGCAAGTCGGCTTCGCGGCGCGTAACTTCTAGTTCGCGCGCTGCGACCACTGCTTCCCGGTGCCGGAACTCCTTGAGTTCAGCCTCGAGCTGCACGGGCACGGAACACCTCGGTGAGCTCACGCGCCATCTGTAAGGTGGCGCGCCAGGCATCATTGGTTGCTGTTGTATTGGCCGGCGGCGCTGGGGCAGCAGTCGCCGGCGGTGCGTAAGGCAGGGCAGGTTGGCTAAATGATGGTGGTGGTACTGTCGTGTATCCTCCTCCCCCTCTGGGACCGTTGCTGGGGTCAGACGGCGCTGGGCCCCATTGGGTTCCCCACGTAGGCGGTTGTTGCTGTGGTGTGGGGTTCCCCCAGGCGCCGCCACCCATGCCGGGGTTGTTCGAGCCATCGGGGTGGGTGGTCGTTGCGCCGGGGAAGTTGTTGGAGTAGAACATGATTCACGGAGGTTGTTGGCGGTAGAGAGCAGCGAGAAGAGGCGCAACCGAAAACTCCCCAGAGGCCGCGCGTCGATTCTCATGGTCATGGGAAAGTCTCCGCGTGCACCGTGGGAGTCCGACTTCCACAGGGCTTAGTCAGGCCTCGTGAGCGCCTGACTATTTGCCTCCGCGATGCTTTTTGCCTCCGTGTCGCATCTCTCTTTCGTGTACTTCCATCGTCAAGGGCGTATCCCGTCCTCGACGAGGGAGTTCGGCGGGGGAATGGACACCTAGTAATGCCAGGTACTCGTCTAGTGCTTGGAGATCCTCACATTCCTGTGAGGGTTCCCAAGTATGTTCTCCGGCCGTCCAGTGAATGAGGAAGTAAAGTTGATTGCCGTCCCACTTGTGGCCGACAATCTCTTCTACTTGCCACTCCAGGTCGTCTGGCATACCGAAGTCATAGAAGCGCTTGGCTTCTCGGCTCGGGAATAGAAGGTCATCGTTGGGCTTGTGGGGCTTGAGTAGGGACGCATGGAATGTCGGATGGATGTTCCGATGTGTCAGTTCATCGGGCAGCTCGAGCATGTAGTGAGAGGTGTCGTTGTGAGCAGACACAGCCTTGAACGGGCCGACGTACTTTGGGGCGAGCTTTCGGGCTCGTCCCTTCGGTAGTGACAACTTCTTGGTAGATAAATATACCAGGTCTCCAACCTCGTAATGTGGCGCGTCCTTGGCGCGTCGCTTATTGGCTTGATAAGTAGTGTTTACGCGGGCGGCAAGGATCACGTCGTGGGCTTGTTCGAGCGCGATCCTGGCCTTTTCAGCGAATGCCTTCACTCCGGGCATCACATCGATGGTCGTCGGGAAGGCGGCCATACGAGGCATATGCACGTAGTTCAATTCGAAGGGTGCAAACCCTGTCGATGCACTCACGCTCGAGTTGATGGCAAACTCCACGAGAGGAAGTTTGTCGCACCAGTCGAGTTGATCACATTACGGATGGCACATTCGCTTGCGCTGTCCGTTTGTGGGTGGAACGCCGTAGACATTAACTGATTAGTACCTAGCAATCTTTGTACCTCGCGCCAGAATCGAGACGTGAACTTGGAGTCGCGATCGGACATGATGAATTCCGGTACTCCGTGAAGACGCACGACTTCACGGAGGTACACGTATGCTAAGTCAGCAGTGCTGTTTGTTACTCGGCATGGTATGAGGTGTACCATGCTGGTGAGTCGACATATCACTACCCAGACGTAGTTGTAGCCATTTGCATCAGGGAATGGGCCGAGGAAGTTCATTCCCATAGACTACCAGGGGAACAGTGGGATAGGCATGGTATGTAACCATCCCGCTGGTGCCTGTGGACTAGTCTTTGACGTCTGACAAGTCTCGCAGGTTGCGCAGAATTTCAGAACATCCTTCGTCATGCTCGGCCACCACACCCATCTGCACAAGTACTCGTTAGTCTTCCGCGGACCGAGGTGACCAAGGACTCTATGTCCGGTGTCCAGTACGATCTCAGTGAGTCGTCTCTTTCCCTTGTACTGTGATCGAGGAATACATACACATTCGAACCCAAGGCGGGTTTGGACGTATAGTATCCCATCTCGGATATGGAAGTTTGGGTACGCGGGTGGATTGGCGACGACCTTCTGATACAGAGGGTCGTCGTGGTAGCCCGCGTGTATTGCCTTCCACAATCTGGGGTCCAACTGGATGGTGTCATCCATAGGAGGCCCGGATTGTAGTGCATCTTGTAGCGTAACCTCTTCTTCTACAGAGCGACGGGGCGGAGATGGCTGTCTCGCCGCGGCGGCTTCCACCGCGGCGTGAAGCTCTTGTGCTTCGTCTTGTCACGCTTCCGGTTTGTCCTTTGGAGCTCGCTTCCGTTTAACTGGCCACTCGGCCACGTTATTCAGATCGACTTTTCTAGGTTTGCGCACACGAAGGTCCATTGCGTGCATCGTCACGGTCCGTGCAACCTATGACTGTCGAGCTTCGGGGAGCTCATCCAGTTCAGGGTTTAGGCGGACATCAGCGTTGACGTATTCATGCACTGGGTGTACTCTACCTCATTGGTGCTGTCGTTCTCGAAGTAGCGGGACAAGCAATCCACGACTTTGTTCTCCTCTCCGTCGACGTGCACGATCGAGGCGTCGAACCTATCGATGTACTCTGCCCACCGGACTAGCCGGCTGTTCTTTGTCTCACGGATTTCGGTCCTCATGGTTGTGAGGGCCTCGTGATCCGTAGCGATGTAGAACTTCCGTCCTGTCAACCTATCTTCCCATTTCATTAGTGCTTCAATCACACCTAGAGCCTCATGCTCGTAGGTATGATACGAGCGCTGTGCTGACGAGAATTTCTTTGACATGAACCCAGCTGGTCGGCATGTACGCCAGTCGGGCCCTTGTCCATACACTGCTCCTACACCATAGACCGACGCATCGGTGATGACCCATATGGGCTCGTCAGACTTGGGGTCTATGGGCTTTAAAATCGGAACTTTACAAGCCAGGGCCTTGATTCTATCAAGGCACGCCTGGTGTAGGGGTTGCCAGTGGAACGGTTGTCCGTTCTTACATATTGACTCGAGAGGCAAAGTGAAGGCGGATACATCTGGCAGGAAGTGGGCAAGATACTGAACGAGGCCGAGGAATCGCTGGACCTCGTTCAGCGATCGCATAGGCCTCCAGTCTCGGATTTGAGCCAGTTTATCCGAGTTGGCATGGAGTCCCTTGTCATCGATGAGATGACCGAGGCAGTCCATTGACTCCGAATACAGGTCGAGTTTACTTTTGCTGAGGTATAAGCATTGCTCTCGGAGCCGAGCAAACACAAGGGCGAGGTGCTTCTCATGTTCGGCCACGGTGTCTGAGTATACGAATATATCGTCGAGGTAGACATGAATGAAAAGCCCTATATACTCCCGGAACACCCACATCATCAGACGTTGGAATGTACTGGGAGCGTTGCAGTCTCCTTGTTGCATGACATGAGAGACAGCCGTTCCATAGATGGTGGAGAAGGCAGTCTTCCAGATGTCGGCTACCTCAATGCGAATCTGTTCGTATGCATCCGACATATCGATCTTGGTACGGTATTTAGCTCGAGCTACGTCGTTCCGGATATTATCCTGGTCCGGGAACGGCGTGACGTTCTTGAGCGTATTCTTGTTCCTCGGTCTCGTGTCAATGACGGTACGGAGCTTCCCATTCTTCTTGGGGATGCAGAGCAGCGGCGCGGCTTGCGTCACTGGTCTCATCTCCCACCATCCCGCCTTGAGGTACCTGTCCATCTTGTCGTGGAGCGCAGGGCGCAGAGCGTCGGCGCACCGGGGTTGATGGTACTGATAGCACTTGGATTCGTCAATTAGCGGGATCCGGTGATTGACTTCACGCATTGGCAGGAGGACTAGTGGGATTTCACCCACTAAGTCCTCTACCTTGCACATCCACTCTTCCCGTAGTTTCGGGATGTCCGTGTCATTAAGTTCAGGAGTGGTCAATTGCTTGACCACTTCCGCCTCTAATACCTCGTTGAGTCCGAACAGGTCCTCACAGCCAAGTCGGTCGCGGTGGACGCCCTTCGAAGAGCGCGGTGTGACGTTGTCCTGGAACGCGATGTTGGGCATCGGGTTTCTGGACGTGTCCTTCTTCTTGACCTTGTCGATCTTTGAGTATGCGGGGTATTCCCTGTCGGAGTAGTTGAGGCGAGCAGCTCTGATAGCCAGCGGCGGGTCAGGCATCTGGTCTGTCATGGTACGGGGTGCTCTCTTGCTATGGTGTCGTCGTGCCTTGGATTGCGTAGGTTGCTCATCGGACGGAGAGTCATCCTCCTCGTCCGATGGTACCATTAGTGACGGGTGACTGTCCGGCAGCGAGGTCCTCGTCCTTGCTGCCTTGACATCTTCATCTTCGACCTCTTCAACGACTACCCTTCTATTTTTATAGGTTTTTCTTTTAGCATCACCCTTGGTACGAGAGTTGACGTGCGCATGTCAACTCCAATAGCGCAGGGTAATCTGGGGAAAGGGCGGATTTCTCCCTCATGGCCTGTACCTCGATGTCTTTGACCTCCTCCACCGCGGGCTGCCTCTTGGGTCGACCGCGGTGAGGTGCGTCTAGTCATTGGGATGCCTTGAAAGGTTCGGGGGACCGCTTATCGGTCTTCCGGTCCTTGCGGAATGCCTTGTCTTCCTCTACCGTAAATGCCGGGATCATGGTTCCGTTGACTACAATCTGCCTGTTGTGCATATCTAGAACCACCCCGTACTGCGTCATAAAGGGTGTCCCTATGACGCAGTTGTATCAGTCGAGATTGACTATGTCAAAGTAGACTAACTCTGACACGGGTCCCACCTTAACCGGGACTCGTGTACCATAGTTGATTTTTGATCGACTGCCCGAGCAGCCGAGCTGGAGGATCACCTGCTCCTCCAGCACGATCTTAGGTGCTCGGGATATGTGCGCAAACTCCAGAGTAATGGAGTTGGTGGTGCTCCCTGTATCAAACAGGGTGTATGCATCCGTCCCATTGATGTTGACCAATGCACAGAGTGTCGAGTGGAGTTGGGGATCCCTGTATGGTTGCACCGTGACGGGTGTCATGGCCTTGCGATGTACGTCTGCGGTGTGTTTGCGGGGTGCAGTAACGCATTCCATTGCACACATTCGTACTTGCACGGGCAAGACAGTATCATCCTCCGATCCCGTCTTGCTCATGTCATCATACTGTTCAGCATTGTCATCAACGTGGTAGCCTCTTTCGCTGTCCACATCGCTGTCGCTGTCGTCAACCACTCGCATAGCATTGACACGGGCTATAGGCAAGTCATCCTCCGAGTCCATATCGCAACTAACTATGCACATTGTGTGTGCTCTCATAACTTCCGATGCAGCGTCGTCAAGGTCTGCCTTCTCACCCTCCCCCTCAGATCCATTCCCTGGATCATCAGGTGAGGACGTGTATTGAGATCCTTCCCAACGGCCGTTACCATGGTCCGACTCATCATCGGACACAGTCGCGAGCCGCTGGCCGTGGAATCGAGCTTTTGGTCGTGTGTCTCTGTTCTTTGGGCATGCCGCGTCACCTCTATAGTGACCCGGCTGGCCGCTGGCGAAGCACGTATCATCCTTCGACCGGGTCATAGGGGTGGCTGGCCGCGGGCGAGAATTTAGTGAGTCCTGCTCCTGGTACCGCCCGAGACGCGCTTGCTGGTTCGCGACCGCGAGGATGATGGGTATCGCGCGATCGCGATCGGGAGCGGTCTCTGCCCGGTTTGTTTTGGTGTCTGTCTCCACGGTCGTTGGCACAACTTAAGTGGGATGCGGAGTTGTGGGTCGACTTGCAGCTCGAGACGCTATCCATGTTCGAGTAGGCTTCTTCTAGTTGACAGGCGTGATTGAGGATATCATCCCAGGTGTTATATTCTGGGGTGATACCACGATTGACCCGTAGGTTCTGCTGTATGTTTTCCGGGAGCCCATTGAACAACCAGAGGTGCATCTCGTAGCTCCCCGGGTGTTCAATCATCTCCTTAGCTTTCCGACACAGGTCGGCAGTGAATCGCTCAACGCCGTTTTGTGCCTGGTAGTGGCACTTAGCAAACTCTTCGGTTGCCTTAGCGGCCATACTCAAGTGCACGAATCTATCGTGCAACTTGCAGACAGCTGGCTCGAATGATGGTGTTTCCAGGTTGTCGGGGTGGTCTATCTCCTGAGCATACCAGTCGTCAGCATCCCCTTTGAGATGCTGGCGCAGGTAGATCAGTCGGTGTTGGTCTGCATCGGGCCCACATATGTTGTAGGCGCGCATCCAGTCCAGAACACCGTCCAACCATGTGTAGAACAGTTGGTGGCTGTTTGCACCGCCGTACTTGGCCGGTACCTCAATTTTTGGGTGTTTCATCCCTTCTGGGATGGGGATTCGCTCCCCTACTTTGTGTCTATGTTCTGCACAATCTGTCCGAGTAGAGCATCCAGGTGCGTTCGAGGATGCGCCTGGTCCGACTGCACAGCGTGCGTGTTCACCATTGACTGAAGCACGCTCACTGGTTGACCTGCGTTATATACTACAGTATTACCATAGCGCACTCCGCCAGGGCGAAGTGCTGCCGTTATGGAATTACCTGCTCGGTCTCCGGGCAAAGGGCTGACATCACGATAGGGGCGGTACATGGAGGGGAGGGGGCCCTCTGCGGCCTGCCTTCTTGTGCGGTCATGTTAGGCATCCAGTATACCCGTATATGTATCGCGATAGTCGGCATACTGGTCTGTCGCGGGCTTGTGCGGAGGTCTGTCGCGGGACGCGTCGCCGTGTCCACGATAACCGACGCCACTTTGTAGGTTTGGGGTGTCCACTGTGATCGTCCGTGCCATGTGCAGGCGATCACCGGGGGCTGTATTGCAAAGTACATGCTCTACGTTAGGTTGTATAGCTTGTACTATGCGTCCTTGCCTTCGGACTTCCATGTCCACCCGTCTGTCATAGTCGGCCAGGGACTCGCCATCCTGCCTGGGCAGCAATGACTGAGTATGGTCTGACACCGTCTCGGCGTACGTCGGTCGAGGCGGTGCACCCGTTTGCTGTGGGACTGAGTCGAGGTTCGTGTTCATGCGGCGCGGCTCGTTGGTTGGGATTCCCTCGGTCAGTGGGGGGTAGGGAACACCATGGGTGGACCCATGGGTGGCAGGACCTTGACCCACACCCATACCCATGATCTACCCACACCCACGGCCATGGGTATGGGTTGGCCGTGGGTTAGGGTAAACCCATGGGTGTCTTGGGGTTTCGACCACATCTGGAGCTTGTTATTGATATTGACAAGTGCTAGAGGGGTGTTCTCATGGTTTTTTGATCCATTCATATCATGTAGACAAGTATAACATGCATTGGGGGGCCTACATCAGTCAAAATACATCCATGATAAAGGGTGCTACCCATACCCATGTGGGTAAGGGTATGCATGTGGGTTGTAGGTTTCATACCCACACCCACA
>ML211818.1:0-11291 GCA_004369055.1 Polyporus arcularius HHB13444
ATTGGGAGCCCAAGCTGATCCGCCGAGATGCCGGAGCAAACTCCGTTAGACCCTAACGTTTATGGACCGCTACATCGATATGCAAACTGCTGTAAAGGAGGAAGTACTAATTGCAGTACTTACTGTACTTACAGTGGTAACTAAGTACTAGTAACTTAAGTTACAGGAGTGCCAATCACAGATTGATTAGATTAGATGCAGGCGTCTATCTGCGCGTTGGATCCCGCATACATGGGCGTCTTCGCTGAGTGCTCCTCGCCGTCGACCACGACCTCCTCGATCTCCTATCCGTCGTGGACTTACTATCTTACAATCATGAACGCGGGATCTTCATCGCACGGTCTTGCCTCGCTGGATGATGTTATAAAGCACATCACGACCAGCAACAATGCATCAACCCTGAAAGCCTACCTCAACTCCTTCGCGCCGAAGGAATCGAGAGAAACCATTCTAGCGAGCACAATTGGGAGCGGACAGGATCCCTTGACGCTGTTGGACCCATCGAGGAACACTCTGGGATACCTCTATATACTGTGAGTTCGCCGTGCATGCATGTGAGCGAGCTTGAGCAAACCGCGCCACAGTTCTGCGCGATTGAACTCAACAGTAACGGCGACCCCGTCTCTGGCTGTGATTGAGAGCTTCTGCAGCAACTTTGATCAACAACAAGCACGATATGCTCCGGATCGCGGTACGTGTCGGCGTATCCGCCTTGTGCTCGGTGGCGCTCATCCCCTTTAGTGACCCTGCTTGCGCGAGGGATCGTACGCGCGTCGGAATCGTCAAACAACGTGAGTGTTCCATTCATCTTGTACGCCGCAGGAACTGGGCAGCGCGTACTGCGCAAATGTAAATTGACGCGTCGTTTGTAGGCCAAGTATGCCCTCTCACCATTGTTCAGTCTTGTCACGCGATACCCTCCCCACCTGTCTTATCTCACCACATTGCACCCCATCTTCTTGAAGGTGAGCCCATTTCTGCCAATCTGGTTTGGCGGTTTCCGAGTGAACCTGGTGAAGCTGCATACCTTGCGTGGGACATGGGGTAAGGTCACGATCAGTTCTACCCAGCAGTCCTGGACGGCAAAAAAGGATGCGTGCTTGTGACTGCGCATAGATAGTCTCATCATGGCTAAGGACGTGAAGGATGACTCTAAGCCATATACGCAGCCATCGAAGTGACGTATCTGGCTACTCGGCTTCGAGCGAGCACCTCGGTCTTGACGCCGTCATTCCCGTCACAACGCTGATTATGTTTCCCAGTTGTGTGTATCCACACGGCATTTCACCGCTGCGCTACCAGTACTATCCGTCCCGATCACACAAGTCGACACCTCCTTGTCGGATCTCCACTACAACGACAATCTTGTATACCACTATGCTGGTGGCATGGCTCTAGCCGCTCTGAAGCAGTGGCACAAGGCGGAAGAGTTTTTCGAAATTTGCGTGAGCGCGCCTGCTCTGGCTCCTGCCGCAATACAACTAGAGGCGTACAAGAAGCTCGTTCTCGTACAACTCATACAGTACGGCGAGGTACGTAATCCCATTATCGGCAGCTTAAATCCTCATGAGCTTCCCCTCCTTCAGGTTGCCTCTCTGCCAAAATACACCTTGCCTGCTATTCCCAGGATGTTTAAGTCAACACCGTACGGGAATCTCCTGAAGTTGTACCCGACGCAGATCAGCAACCTCCGGACGCTCGTGGCGAAGGAGCATGACCTCTTCCAACAGGTGAGCAATACGTCCGAACGATGTGGATAGTTCGACTCACCTTATGCATGCTCGCACAGGAACGTAACCTTGGGCTGATCAACCAAGCGATCGATCGTGCACCAGTCTGGCTCATCAAGAAGCTCACCGCGACGTACCTCACGCTCGGGCTCTCGGACATCGGAAGGGAAGTCGGGATCGATAACCCAGAGGAGGTCCGAGAGATCATTCTGTCCATGGTAAGTACGCCTCCCGCCTACATCTCTCTCGCTGCCGCGATCTGATCGCAATCGCAGATTGACTCTGGCGAGATCAATGCGAGCATCTCGGCGGACGGCACGGTGACGTTCGCGGACCCTGTCCCCCAGTTCACGAAGGAGCAGCTCGATAGGATGCTTGTGGAGGCGCAACAGACGAGTCGCGAGCTGCTCCATGTCGAGCGTCACATGAACACGAGCAAGGAGTACCTGACAAAGGTCCGTGGTTGTCAATGTATGTATACTCGCATCAGTGGCTGACAGGCTTGCTATAGGCCATGAAGCATAAGGATGACGCAGGCTGGGGTGCCGCGGATGAGGACATGTTCCCGCCGGGCGGAGGTATGGGCATGGGTATGGGTATGGGCATGGGTATGGGCATGGGCAGTCACGGGTGGGCGGATGATGTTACCTTCTCCTGAATGAAGAGTGCGCCGAAGGTATCACCGGCAGTTCCGTTGCGTCTTTCCCTGCTAGAGTCGTCACAGTGTGCATTGCATCCATGTAGCAATATGTGTATTCTGATTGAGCTGTCACTGCAATTTGCTGATGAGCACGCCCTGTAGTCTCATACGGTGATTTGTTCATTGTGTCCGGACATAACTATCCATCCTCTCTGCCTCAAACATGTTGGATACGTTGTTGGTGAGTTGTGTGGTACAACTGAAAGCGTACGGCGAACTTGGGCGCTACGTTGGAGACTGGCATGGTGATCGAGATCGTACGCCGCATCTGGCATCACATCTCTCTAACCACCTCGCATTTGATGGGAGATAACCACCTCTGCATGTTCATGCGATATGCGCCGCACTACGACGGGGATCGGTAGACTTCCGGACAATGAGAAGTGCATTTACTTATGCTCGCACATTCGATGCTGCACTAGTGCATCTCTACTAATACTTGTTCCCCTCCCTCGGACAATGTTGGCTTAAAGTACTACTGGAGAGCACACATGGTGAAGGTCACCCTTGGCTGGTCTGTCGCTGGTGGTCGCAAATCAAGGATGGTCAAATTCGGTTCAGACTTATTGCCATACAGGGAAGTTTCTTCCCAAAGCTTTAGTATCCAAAACTTGATCCGCCACATGAAATCGGTATCTCCGCCCTCTTCCTGCGCTCAACACGGGTGCTGTAGCGACATAAGTCGCGCTCAAGCGATTCTTTTAGTGAGTGAACGTGCTCTACACTTTGGGAGAGCTCATGTACAAATCTGAGCAGGCCGAAGGGCGGAAATCACGCGGCTTCAAGCCGGCAGTTGTGGTCGACAGTCGTTGTAATCAGCCGCGCCCCCGCACACTCCCCGCACCCGCACGCACCTTGAACCTCTCACACGACAACCCAACACCTCGCCGCGCTTTCTGCACCCTTGAGCGAGATTCGATCTACTTCGCTACAGTCTTGGCTCAAGATCGTCAATCTTGTGGCTGTAGGGCCTCGACCGCCGGCGAGCGTTTAGGTGACGGCGGTGACGCAGCTCGCGTGTGGCCGCAAACTGGGATACGGAACGCAAGAGTCCATCAACTCATACCCGTGGCACTCATTTAAACGGGCAGTATGCACCATCGAGCCCACCCTAGCCTGGGGCGTAGCCCCTCATCCTCGTCCGCTCCTGGCACCCGGTCTATGAACGTGTTCAACCCGAAAATCATCGACGCCAGCATCCGCGACGTGACCGCCTGTCTCTCCGACCAGCAGAAAGCAGACGTCCTGCTCTCCGCCATGGGCCATTTAGATCCTGACCGGTCGGTAACACCTTGCTCTTAGCTCTGTCCTCGTGTCTGATGCCTGGTCCTCCTATACATACGTGTGTCGTTTACGCGCTGCATCGTGACAGCTCGCGAACGCTCATAGAGAACGCGGTTCAGTGCTGCCTCTCAATCTCGAAATTGTCCCCGACAAATGCAGCAAAAGCGCGCCTGATGCGGGCAAAGGCCAGACTGGCGGCTGGACTGCACGTCGGCGCGCACCAAGGTCGGTCCAGACTGCTCTGGGCGGATCCGCGCGCCCTTTTACTCACCCCGCCGGGCCCTCCCTCCCTCCCGCAGACATCCTGGCAGCGCTCGAACTGCAGCCGGACAACCCAGAAGCTGCAGCCCTCATGACCCAGCATGTCGGCAACTCTGGCAAGGTGCGCATATCGGTCGATACAGCTGCCTCTCCCCATCACCCCACTCATGCCTCATCGAAAGACACCCGTTCGGCCTTATACCACCCCGGGTTTCTCGACAGAGGTATGGCGCGAGATCGCACTGTGGCTGCCGCCTCGAGACCTCAAGTCGCTTCTGCTTGTTCCCCACGTTCTCTCGCGGGTCGCAAGCGAGCTATTGTTCCAGCGGATCGACCTGCATCTCGGTGAGCTGGCAACCGGAGATACGTGGCTGTGACGCTGATGTCTGTTGGTCTTCGCTCGGCCACAGCATCAGAAAAGCGCGAGTCTCAACGCAGCGCAGACATCCTGACGCGCATCATCACCGATGCGTCCTTTGCGAGCCATGTCAAGACCCTCCGTGTCTTCGTGCCTGGTCGTGAGACGTTTCCGATCACCTTCCACACGGGGATGTTGTCTAATGCCCTCCCAAAACTCACGAACTTACGGAACGTCCACTGTGCGATGCGGTGGAAGGATATGTTGACCTTCCTCAGGATCCTGGAGACCATCAGTCATCGTATGACCGGGCTGTCGCTCATGTACGTCTCCCTTCCCTGTACCTGGCTCTGGCGGGAACAGTGCTCATACTGTCGCCGTCTCGGCACACCCAGGCCTTCCGATGGGACAGGCGAGCTGCGGTTCCCGCGCTTCAAACATATCATGCAGTTCTCCTACCACTCGACAGGCGGCGCGACAACGCAGGTCTTCGACTTCCTCGAGCGGAACAAGCCCTCAATCCGCTATCTCTCACTCCACAACCCCAACTGGGCGTACCCGACCGACGCCATCTCGATACGCAATCTCACGAACCTCGACTTCCAAGGTATCTTCCCAGCGGACTCGCGGGCGTTCGCAGAGATCCTTTCTAATGGCCACCAGCTGGAGTCGCTTAGGCTGGAATGCATCCTCGAGTGCACGGCATCGGCGCAGTTCAGAGAGTTCCAGAAGGCGCTGCCCTTCCTGCACCACTTCGCCTTCTCGCTTATGGGCTACCGGGTCAACGACCAGGACTTGTTCCCTGCAATCTCGGACTTCTTGAAGGACCGGACTGCGCTGAGGAGTCTGGAGCTGACGGTGCCGAGTGCAGACTGGGCGCTGAAGCGGCTGGGATATGATGCGACGGTGTGGGGCGTGCTGCCGTCGTTGACGAATCTGCGGAGCCTGACGGCGACGTTGCCGAAGGATGTCGCACCTCCAGTGGCGATGTGGTTAGTCCCGCGAGGAGTCCAGTCACTGTCCATCCAGGCTCTGACACCCGTCAACACCCTCGAGTTCGTCTCGGTGCGTCTCGCTCGCTGTCTGCATATTATGTATGTGCTAATTTGCCTGCGTGACCATAGCAACTGCGCGCCGGCATGCCTCCGCAGCTGCGGTACATCGGCCTGTCGCACTTCCACGTGGAGGACGTGACGAGCGTGATTGAGCAGGGCTTCCCGATGGTGCAGGTCGCGCGGGTGGACGACGAATACTACACCGTCAGCAAGGTCGGCGGGAAGGTGCAGCTCGAAGAGTGGCCGAAAGGGCGCACGCAGTACAACTCGCGGGATTGGCTCGACTGTTATGGGTGCGTGGAGGCGGAGTGGCGGGATCCCACACAGTTCCTGTAGTTTTCATCCTCTGCCGGAATAGGCCGGTGTGTCTGGGGCTTTGGGGCGATGGGTGTGTATTGTGCTTTCCCGTGTATCGTGCTGGTTGCTGTCTGTGCTATCGATTGGGACTTGGAGCCTCCGTTGCGGCTGTTTTCTTTCTCTTCTGCTGTTGTCTACGAAGCACGCTTGTCCGCTGGCTGCTGTTGTTCGTGTACTTTTAGTGCAGGTCGTGATGATGCTGGGGTGTCCAGCATCACGCAGTGGTAGTATCATTTTTAGGGGAATCATCTTCCGGGGACGATCTTGAGGAAGACGGTGCGCATGTGTTGCGACCATCGCGCACAAACATACGATTCGGTTTATGGCTAAGTGCCGACGATATACCAGATCGGGTACAACCCGAGGAGGCGCGCGTTCGTACCTCCCTCCTCCTCCTGTCCCCCCTTCCCCAACGCCCAACGTCCATCGACCATCCTTGCTTGCTCATCGTTGGCCACATCGTCGAGTCACTGAGAAGAGTGCACGATGGTCACTACTTGACAGGCTGACTGCACCGCGGCATCACGTGGTCTTGCGTTATGCTGACGCAGGATGAGCGCACCGTTCCTGCTGCCCTTTAATTCGTGCGTGCATGTTGAACCGCCTCTCAGCAATCCTTTCCCCCTTCATTCGTTCTCCAAGTCTCTCTCGCGGTATCAGTGCAGCGGCGTTTACGGCAACCATGTCAGGTACGTAACGGAAGAACGCGGGGAGCTCAGAACTGGACCCATATTCCACAGCAAACGGAACACCGGAAGTCGCAACCTTCGCGTCTGGATGCTTCTGGGGCGTCGAACACATCTTCCTCAAGTACTTCCCGCCCAGCGAGAACAAGGGCATCCTCAAGACCGCGGTGGGATACACGGGCGGGAAGGAGGAGGCGGAGAACCCGGACTACAAGACCGTGTGCACGGGGTCGACCGACCATGCGGAGGCCGTTCGGATTGAGTTCGATCCCAGCATCGTCACCTACGATGAGCTCGTCGGTGCGTGTCAGTTCTGCTCGTGGGATACGTCGGTGCCAACCTCTTGCGCAGAGTTTTTCTACCGCACCCATGACCCTACGACTGTCAACAAGCAAGGAAAGGACACTGGCACCCGTACGTTGCTCATTTCTGGTCCACCGTACCTTCTCTAAGTCAGCCGCAGAGTACCGCTCCGCTATCTTCTATCACACGCCCGAACAACTCGAGATCGCGAAGCGCGTCACGGAAGAGGTGCAGAAGAAGCACTTCGACCCGGCAGGTACGTCCGTCCCCCTTACCGCAGAGATACCCCCTTACACGTGGGTCTCAGGCAAGAAGATCGTAACGCAGATTGTTCCTGCGGGCCGGTGGTGGGATGCTGAGGAGTACCACCAGAAGTACCTGCACAAAAACCCGACTGGGTACCAATGCCCGAACCATCGGCTTCACTGGTGACAGGCCGTCGTGATAGTAGATGGGTAGTCTCGAGGTGTGTACGCCGTGTATCATATCTGGCGAATGAGTACGATTGTTTGTTCGGACGACATGAGGGGAATTGAATCCGCGTCCGCGCTACGTGGGCGCTTCAATCATACTCGGACTACATACATAGCCATCGTCAGCCTCAACTTGTTACTACTGCATGCGCGAATGCAGGTCAGACGATAATGACCGTTTTTGCAATTTCAGACGCCCCCAAAAGTTTCGTGCCTCAGAATGGCCACGTAGGGCGCACTGGCTCTCCCGCGGAGGAGAATCGGGCTGGTTTTGAATAGCGGAATGTCGATCTGACCCGCCGGGCCCTCCTATGCGTCCGCGAACTGCTCCTTATGGAATCATTCCCTACATCCGCCCCAGCATCCGCCCCATCTTACTCAGACCCTATCGAATATCCGCCCGCGCCGCAGCACAACAGTAGCATGTCGAGGGCACTCTCATTCCTGCGACACCCCCTCCCACACACATCGCACGACGCATCAGTAGTTGTCGAAGGCGATCTGACGACCAGTACCTCGGTCCTTGCACGCTATCATGCCAACGATTAAAGCCAAGTACGTGCTCAGCAGGCGCAAGCGAGTTATCACTCACCAATACATCACAGCTCGGCGGTTCTGGGGGTGTGTTCTGCCATCAACTGCGCGTACGTAGAGTCTTTGTGGTAGTAGACGTCGTGAAGCTGAAATTTACTTTGTCCTGATAGCCTTTTCGGCGGTGAGTTCTCATGATCCACGCGCTGCAGCTGAGTGTGACGAAGGCGCTGCAGTTTTCAGCGGTCAGATTGCATTCTACTTGCGACACTCCTATCGGGGCGATCGACTGTTTCTCAAATGCGTCGTACGTGTCGTTCGAAGTCGTTGGCTCGTGATTTTCGACTGAAGCACAATATAGGTCCTGGTCGTCCTTGTTCTCAACACTGTGCGCTCCGTCCTCCTCATATACACAGGTGCGTCCAAGTGTATTACGCTTCCGTCAATCCGCTAACACCGCGACGCTACCAGTGTGGGTAGTGTTCGTCACCGCACACTCCCAAACATACGACCGACCAGACACTCTGCCATGGTGAGCCTCGAAAACTTTTGCACTCCCGGCGTACTGATGCACCTCTCGAGAACAGGTCTACTCTTGTGAGCGGTTCCGGTCAAGAGTGGCTCAGCATGTCGCTAACTACCATGCGCTCCTAGGTTCAGGTTTTCCTAAATGTACGGAGACTCGCTGTTGTGCATCGCGGATGCTGACCATCCCGCAGGCTGTCGCGGTTCTAGTGATTCAGATGTGCGTGACTCGCAGATCCCGATATTCCCTTTGCTGAGTGATGCTACAGGTTTTACGCTCACCGCATATGGAAGAGTAAGATTCACGTAACGTCAAGTCCGATCTGCGCTGATCAGTCCGTGAACGCCCAGTCAGGAGAAGTGTACGAGCGACTCTAGCATTGGTGAGCTTCTTCGAATCCCCTAGCCTCGGAAGCTGATTCGTGCAACAGAGTCTATTGATCTTAGGTACCTTCGGTGAGCATCTTCCCAGTGCACGTCTGAGCTTGGTGGCTAACTCGGAAGGTCTCTCAGTTGCCGGAGTTGGTGCGTAAAACCGCAAGTCTTCACACCGCGCTCTTTTCGCTCACCTCACTCGCGCAGCACTGGCCGCTTACACGTGAGTCTCGTTCATATGTATATACAGGCCCTGTCTCCTCGCCACGGATCTACTGACGGAGGGCACACCTGGTCTAGAGTGCTTGCCACGGGAGTGCCGGCACTGTACGTCGAAGTTGTTGTACGTTACTCCTGCTCTACGCCTCTCATCACTGTATTAATTGGCTCGCGCCCGCCAGAATATCGAGAAGTCGGTCAACGTCTTGTTCGCGGTGACCGACACCGCGTTGACGTCGACGCTGCTGTTCGTCTTGATCCGGTCAGGTACGGACGGTCCGAGGTGAGTAGAGCTCCCCTCTCACGTTCATTCTTACATACTCAGGTGTGGACATGTTGTGTTGCAGCCCTCTCGTGAAGCGACTGGTACGCGCAGCTGTCTTACGCTATGCCCGATCGATGGCGACTCAATTTCTCTCATCTAGGCATTCTACACTCTGTCAACCGGGGTCTTGACATGGTACGCGGTGACCATCTGACCCTTCCGACGCTCCTGAGTTCTACTGACCGTTGCCATCAGTTTGTCCGCGCTCGCAGGGATCGTCTTGGTAAGCGGTCCTCTCATTCTGCAGCAAAGCTTCCATCCACCCTTACCTGCCTCGTTTAGAGATTCATGTGCCCGCACAGTCTCATATCGACGATGCTGTGGTACCTCGCTGCTAGCCGTAAGTCACGCACGCCTCGTCCAGTGTTGCAACTGATGTGTACGCCACCGTAGTGTACTCCACGTCGCTCATGTCGAGCCTCAACGCGCGAGAGGATCTACGGACCAGGTACAGCACCTCCCGGTTCAGCGCGTCCGGGACGAGCACCATGCCGCGCTTCGCGGCCCCGTGCATGCAGATAAGCAGGATATCAGACTACGGCGTGTCTATGTACGTCTACCTTCTCTTGACATGCTCCGTTTCCTCCTGACATATTTGTGGGTAGAACTGGGCGGCCTGCACCTCGTGCCACGGAGGTGTCTCCTGTCAATCACTCAGAGATATTGGTGGAGAGGCGGTGTACATCGTACACGGACGAGGAGAAGCCAATAGACGGGGTGAAGCACATAGACGGAGAGAAGCAGGCGTTTGCGGATCCGACGCTAGATCCGGACACGTCGGTTGTCGTGATGGAGGCCGGGATTGGTTCCTTCAGGTAACATCAGTATCTGGGCTATCGACTTGATAAAACACGATCTGTACCAGGACATACCATGTCTTCATCCGTAAAATGTTTCAATTGAGGTGAAGGCATAAGGCCGACTATGATGAAACATCGCGGGCATCAGAGCATCTGGCCGGACCTATAATCATGTAGCTGTGGCACACGCGGTGTTCGGGCCATCGGCGAACGAGCATTGCAACCCACTCTGATATTCCAATGAGGCGACTATCAATCATTGAAAGCGGAGAGTGCACAAGACTACATAAGAGAATCACGAACAGCAGAAGACGAGATGGGTCAGGGGCTCGATACCCTCATATACCGGAGCCGAGCATCTGCAAGACTAAGCAGCCAGGCTAATGGTGGAAGCCTTCCTGTTGATGCTGCGAGTCTTGCCGTAGCTGACGGGAGCCTGAGGCTCAGGCTGGACAAGGTCGCTGCCGAGAAGACCCGCAGAGCCATTGACCATCCCGTTGATAGCCTCGCCGTTCCCGAGAGAGGGCTCTCCCACGGCCTTCACGATGTCGGCGACGATGCTGTCACTGCCATTCGCCTGGATCTTGACGGGTCCAAAGCCCGTGTTGGGCGGGACAATGCTCTGTGTGTGCTCGCTTAAGGTGTCTGAAAGGGAGACAAAGAGCGCGACCATACCTTGCTGATGTACCACTCGCTCGTCGCGGGGTTGATGTCCTCCCAGAACGAAAGGCGTTCCTCCGTAAAGACCGTCTTTTCCCCACCGCGCTCCTTGATAGCGGCGCGAGTCGGGAAGCCGTGATTCTCGATGTACCCAAGGAGCTCCTTTTCGGCCTGGTTGCAGCTCGTGTTGTACGGAAGGATGAGCTCCAAGAGGGCGTCGGTGGCCCTCCCCTGGACGGGACGACTCAATCGGATGTGTGGTGACATGCAGAGCCTGGAGACGTACCAGGAGAATTATCTTGACACGGTATCCTTTCGAGTAAAGATGCTCCGTGATCGTCTGGAGACTGTCATTGACCAAACCTTGTGCTCCGAACGAGAGCGTCGCGCGGTACACGCGGGTCTGCAGGGAGATGCGTCAGTCTTTTTATTCATCCGCTCGGAAGCTACGAGATGCACTGACAGTGACAATGTCCTTCTGATCGATGGATGCAGGGATCTGGTCGCTGGGGTCACGGCCCTCAGCATCGGCATCGAAGCCGCTCAACTGCTGCGCGACATAAGCTCCAGTCGCGTCCTTGCTGATGACGATCGTCGAGTTCGCCTGCAGAGAGAGCAGGTTCTTCTGCCAGATCGGCGCCACGCTCTG
>ML211819.1:0-11255 GCA_004369055.1 Polyporus arcularius HHB13444
CCAAATTAGGTCGGTTGGCACTGCAGCGAGGATCTGGCGCCGAGTAGCCCAAATGCGGACATTATCTCGACCTTCCGGCGCCAAATATGAATAGGGCAAGCAACGGGGTACGAGCGCATTGCCCACGGTGAAGACGTGAATTCAGTTCGCTCAGAACTGCAAATTCAAGTAACTGGCTGTCTTGAATGCTGATAAGCCTATCTCCTCATGTAGTTAGCCTCATTGGGAAATTGCAGCTGTTATAGGCATACTCTGTAGATAGCACGTCACCAGGTGATATGCTAGAAGTGTTACATGATTCATACTAAGTCGTCCAGAACTTCATCGTCTACCCCATACACTGCATCGAACTCCGCTTCGTCAGTGAGTTCTCCAACTTCGGCATCCAAAACTGCAGCCCACTCCGCGCTCTCCACCCATTCCGTCCCAGACGATTTGCGTGCCTCTGCCATGCAACGCGCGCGACACACCGCGCGCATTCTACGGCGAATGCGAGCCTGTTTCAGCGCATACGCAACAAGGCCCTCCTGAAGCGCGGAATCTTCGGAGTGCACGGACCGCGCGCGGGCGAGCCACTCGTTCTCCGTGTACAGATGGAATCCTAGGACTCTGCGCATCTCCTCACGCAGGAGACAAATCTCCTCACGCCATCGCATCGTGCGTGCCCTGGCCTTGAGCCACTCCACTCGCAGGGACTCGCCAGACTCACCAGCATCCTCCACATCGCCTGACCGCCATATCCAGGAGAGTATCCGACGTCCCTCGGCAGGAGTCAGCTGCTCGCCATGACGCTTTCGCTTTTTCGCAGTCGCCGGGTCGTCATCGTGGATTCCGCGAACATCCTCATCCTCCAGGACACGGAGCTCGACCTCCCATGCGCCCCGCCCAGACAGCGCGAGTTTCGCGCGTCGTGCGCGCCGGTACTTGGCAACAGCGCGTCCCTTCCGCACATCTTGAGTGGAGATCTCGCTTCGGGCTCGCGTACTTGCGCCTTGGTGACGAACGTGGGTCTTCTTATAGAGGTAGAGGTGACTGAGAGTATGTAGCTTGTTCCGGACGTTTTGAAGGGCATCACGGCATTGCCCCTCCCGTAGACGTGCCTCGATCTCTTGAAGACGCGGTGTGCAGACGGCATCCCGCCTCGAGCTGCTGATCTCCGAAGGCAGCCCGAGCCGGACCTCTTCGATGCGTTCAATGTCGGTCCGGCAGGCAGGATCCGCTTCGAGCAGCATGATCGCCCTTGGCATGTAGACTCCCTGTATGGCTCGGAACTTCTGGACTCTTCGACGCAGAGCGGTCCGTCTCTCGAAGAGACCAGCAACCCTACTAGCCGTTGCAGTCTTCGCGTCCTCTTGCAGCCGGAATCTGCAATGCATGGACGGATGAGTAATGCATATTCCGAGGGCGTCAGGTAGTCTCATTGGACGCACTTCGCCTCCTCAAGCTCTAGCCCCATCGTAATGAAGCCTACGGGGCTCACATCGTTCAGAGCGACGAAGCCCGGCACTGCACTCGCGCGCTGCTCCTCCTCAGATAGCTCGCGTAATGCCTCGGCCTCGGTCGTACCTGGACAAACATGTCAACGGGTGCAGTACAGAGCAGAAAGGCTGATAGAGCGCACCTTGCGATAGGACGACGTAGGGATCGTCCCGATTGAACGGATCCATCTCCCATAGCTTTACCTCCCTCTCCCACTTGACGAGGTCGTAGTTCTTGCTTAGTGACTTTGTCAAGTCGTCGAAGATCTCCTTCTGTTCGGCATATGCCTCCTGTGCAATCCGGAGACCCTTAGCCATTGCTGAAGCTACGAGAATACATGGTAAGCACGGTATAATCACCATCTCGAAGCAGGCAAGACGCTCTTACGCATATCGACCGTTTTGCGCCAATTAGAGTGACCGAACTGATCGTCTAGGTGTCCCTGACGAGTCCCAGGCCCCATTGCTTTCGTGCTGCTTGCTACGGCTTGCATGTACCACCAACCGCGCTCAGGAGTCTCGGCGTCCGTCCGTCCAGCCCCAACGCGGTAGTTCAACGAGTACGGCGAATGCCCCTCTCGTTTGTGCGCGCCGAAGTGCAGCTTTGGGATGACATAGCTGATGGAGCCGGCTGGGAGCTCGATCTGCAGATGAGGGGGGAATTTTTCGATGCGTTCAAGCAGTCCTATGGACCATTGACACGCTATGTCGTAGGAGACCAGCTTGTTGACTACGAGGTACTCCTTCATGGCGCAGACGAAAATGTAGTCCATGTTTATGTATCTGCAGGCTCGTTAGTACTGACGACAGTCAAGGGACTCAAAGCCGACACGTACTTCTCTCCCTTCTGAATGTCGCCGATACCGTGAGCGAGCCAGAACCCATGGCGTGCGCACATGACTGCGCCGACGCCCGTTGCTGCGTATCCTTGCGAGAACTTCGTATTCGCATGGTCGACGGCCGAAAGGCCGGTACAGGTAGACATCTTTGAGTCATGTGGTCAGCGTGGACGGAAGCCAGTCAGGAATCGCTGAAACGCACCTCTTTTTGATCGCCATACCCTGCAAGGACCTCGTGGTATCCAGTGTCCTCCACAAAATACGCCCACCCACTCCCCAAGATAGGGTCCTTGTTCGTGTCCGACACATCGCGGCGTTTGAGTCGGAAGCACGCATCAATAGCGACGGTCATCATGTATAAGTACCTGAATGGAGCAATGTGAGTTCAGATTCAATAATACATGATCCGCAGACGTACTTCAAGTCATCAGATATCGTCTCCCAGTTGTCCGGGAGGTTGATACCTACATGAGGACAGGCGGGGCATCGAAGCGCGAGTTCTCCCTGCTTCGTTCCGGCGACTCCAGTATGATCATGCCCGCGTCCAGCTCTCTTGAGAAGCTTGAGATGACGCCATTGTGCGACGACGCGCATGAAGGCCTTGTAGCGGTCTTGAGCGCGTGTGGTACCGGTGTTGTCGGTCAGCCGTTCCAGTGATGCGTAGTAGTCGTACATGGACATTTTTCCTTGTAGGCTCTGAACGTGATAGTGTTCGAGCATTTGGAATGTAAAGACCGTGTTGGGTTCACAGTCCGTAGCCGGCCAGAGATCGAAGCGTAGGAGCTGTTCTACGACGTTGCCTGCTTTCCCTGCATTGTCGCACCCGCAAAAGTTGACCGCCACGAGGTGTCGGCCATTGACGTCGATCACGCTGAAGTCGGATCGGGAGGGCTGTGGGTTTGTGCAGATACTTCGGTCGTGGTGGTGGCCAAGTTGAATCACGAGACCAAGGTCCTTCAGAGTGACATCTTCGAAGGTCTGTCCTGTCCACCTCTGCAGACTAACATGAGCGAACAGCTACACACCATCGGTGCGACAGGACATGTCACATACCTGTATGCGATGGTAGGGACAACCGGCATGCTTGCGCACCGCACACGCCTCGCAGCAGAGCGGGCCGGGAGCACAGACAGAGCAGCGGATGGCAGCGACGCCGGCGTGCGCAGGATCCAGACAGTCTAGACACTTGTCATTGGTGGCATGACCGCGGCCATCACGACGAAGCATTTCGTTCAAGTAGAGGTCGCGTTTCGGGACGAACGACTTCATGGGTTCGTCCTGTAGATTGTGTACGCGTTAACCACATGTGCGCGCTCTGATAGGCGAGCGCAAACTCACCGAAGTTGCGTAGCGTTTCGCGCGCTGCTCCTCTGCGCTCTCTCCTCGACTCTCCGCATTTTGAAGCGACTCAGTCTCCGGCAATCCCGGCTCGGGCATCAAGAACGCGTCCCAGTCGTTCGAGGTTCCAGCTCGCGCGGCGTCCAGGGTTTCGCTAGCGTCAGGAGCTGGTGTCCCAGTATTTGGCGTAGAGTGGGCCGAGGGGCTGGGCAGCGGTATGAAGTCACGGATGATCCGTCGTCTGTCCTCGGATACTTCCTCGACGGAGAATGTCGAAGGGCCCGGAATACCGCAATTCACCTCCGCCGACGTGAAGTCGAAGTCAGCGGTCGTGGCTGGATCCACAGCTGTCCTTCGGGCGCGTTTTCTGCTTGCTTTCGACATGCCTTCGGCCTACCGACGAGGTAAGGTTGGAGAGGCGTGACAGCTATACAGAGAGAAGTTCGTGAGTGTCACTCGTCCCGTGCCCGTGACTGTTCGCTGATCCTTGCACGCGCTTGCAGCCTTAGCCTAGGCCGGTGGTGGTTTCCTCCGACTCGTTGGCCACGAACGGCCTCCTCAGTACTCTTTCTTCTACCGAGCGCCCCAGTACTAGCTCGTCTTGTCGTCAGCAGCCACTCTTTCGCATGCCACACCGCTGGAGCCACGAGGACTCGGAGCTTCAGTGCATACTTCAAGTCAACAGCCTATCTGCGACCCCGGAGTATGTTGTCTCGACTCTCCCAATCCAGGAAAATGGTACGTCTGGACTCCGAGTCTGAATTTCAGCTCAGCCTTATTGATATCGAGCTGAACATGGTTGCACAGAACATCATGGAAATCCTGCTCGAGGAAGCCCGGACGCTCTCCTGAGTCCCGCGGCGAGTCTTCAAGGGAGCTGCCTCGGATCAAGAGGAAGCGCAGAGTGGTATCTACACATTCGAATTTGCGAGGAGGGACGGATTTCTTGTGAGTAACAACTGTCCGACGTCTGAGACTTTGGAGGTGACCCCTGGAAAGTTTCCCAACAATCGCACGCTACAGGAAGACATAGGACATGTCTCGAGACCGAGGAGCGGTCTGCTCGCCCCACACGACCGTGCTGAACATGTGCAGTGCCATCGCCCAGGCCGGAGTGGAATTCGGATTGTCCGCAGGAACTGAGTCCAAGATCGTTGAGGCAGGTTACCAGGGATTGGAAGAGACGAGAAGGGCGCCGTCTCGCGCATCGACACGGGTGCGGTTGCCTCTGCAAGCCGAGATGGGTGACCGGTAAGAAGGGTGCGTACCTGCCACTGGATTCCTATGTATGTTCTCCTGACTGATCGGCACGTCCATCCTGCGTAGACCTTGATGGACACACTGTCAGGTATCGGGTCCGCTTGATCAAGCACAGGAAGAGTACAATGATATGCTAACGGCCCCTGGTATAGCGCTTTCAGAGGAATACCGGTAAGTACTACCGTCTCATCCACAGGCGTTGTGCAGATCCTCATCATGTACACGCGCATGGCACCCCTCTCCTCGCCGCTTCGCCGCGCACGAGTCTCCACTGTAGCGAATGTCGCTTGCATCGTCAGCGACTGGGAGGCCGGTCGCTCGATGTATGTTTGTCTGCACCGCGCCACCGTCCGCCGTGGGCTGCTAGTATCGCACTCAGCTTGCCGAGGATCCAGGGCTCTTGGCCTAGTAGTTGTACTCCTATATCACATCCGATTCCCATGTATATGACTTCGAGCTACTATATACAATGGAGGAGAGATTATAGAAGTTGTATACTACCGAAGGTCTCGGTGCGGTGCTACTCAGCATTTTCTGCAGTAAGTAGTGCTTTGCGCGTATCATGTCGAGCTGTGATATCAAGCTAGAAATGCACCATGTATTCCATGTTGGCACATCTGACGACGTTGGGTGATAAGTGGGAGTTCGGGGTAGGAATCATCTCGGTGCGCTCAGCGGGCAGCGTAAGACGCAGTGTCTTACTAACCAGCGTCTTGAGCACCTACGCCGCACCAGCGTTAAGACGCACGTCTTACGCACTGCGCGTCGGAACGTGGTCTCTTCTCGTCCGCTTTGTGCATGTTGTTCTGCGCCCTCGCTATTCCTCCACTTCCTTGACTCGCGCAATCTCGTCGAGTGCTTAACCACAATGGATTCCGACGAGGCCACAGCGCTGCGCCGTCAACGCCGCAGAGAACGAAACCAACGGTATCAGGAGCGTCTCAAAGTGTGCGTACGGATTCCGCATCTCTGTATCGCTAGTTGACAGACTCATATGATACGCATCAGTCGGCGCGCTGGTCATAATGAAGCGGATCATGCAATCACTCCCACTGAAGATGCAGAGGCCGCGCGGCGCCGCCAGCTTCGAAAAGAACGCAACAGGCGATATCAGGAGCGTCTTAAACAGTACGTACAGAGCTCGTATCTCCGCCCTCTATCTGACTCTCTACGACTTGCCTTGCTGTGCACGAAGGCGGCGTGCTGGACAGGCTGGGCCGACCCAAGCAACTAATTCACTGGCGTCGGCGACGAGCGAGGACAGTTCAAATGACAACCACGCCACGGGGCATACCAATCGTCCTCGTCACCATGCTGGTCAAAGCACTCCAGGCCGGTAAGTGCGCTCTGCGTGTTTATCAATCTCACAGTTCTGTCACTGCCAGTGCTAACTGCATCGTCTCTGAGTAGTAAGAGACGTGGTCCTATCCACATCTATCGAAGTCCCGTTCGCTCCTATGTCACCCGGCTAAGGAGCCTCAACGACCGTCTAGTAGCGTGGGGCTACACGAAGAAAACCCTCAAGTTTGGACGCAAGGTTGGTGACGAATACTCGGAGGTCGCCGCCTCGGACGCGACCACGCAAGCCGACTGGGTCGCCAAGAAGAAGAGTTGGATTGCTGAGGGCGATAGGATCCTGGATTATGTCGAGGACTTTGTGAGTGAAGACTTGCTCGATTACAGCGCAGAGCAAAGCATGGTGGAACACTGGAAAAATCTGTCCTCTGTCGCCTTCAATGTTACTTACATGATGGCTATCACGCAGGCCAGGGTGGATATGGTTTGAGCTATGGGCGGCGATCTCATAATTGGTACTGTTACTACTGTACTACTACTACCCTTTGTACATGTACTAGTAGTACTGCACAGTAGCTATGCGCTCCTCGGTCACTTCAAGATGATTTCATGAGCAGAGAACAGAGTCTCGCCCTGTCTCGCCTACATTCGAGCTTCCTCCGAGGTCTCCGAGCGAAACACATGCCACGTTATATGCCGTTCGGGAGCGGTCGATGTCAGCTTCGATCACTGAGTCCCGACGCTCCCGTTCCTGTAGGACTCGCACTCACAAGCGACGCATCCTTGCTGCGTTCACATCCTACTGCCAGTGCGCCTCGCGGTATAATTCTGCATGTCTGCTTAGCTCTCTTGTTATGCAAATTGGAGTAGGACTGCGGCTTACTTACTGAGGTCTGAGGCGGCGAGGCCTGAAGGCCGCAAGTACGAATCGCAAGCCAAGCCATGGCATCGGAGGGACGATGTCCCGAAGCGAACGACCAGGGGACGTATTGGCGAATGGAGAGGCCGGAATATGTCAGAGGGGTTCCAGACCGCGCTCGCAATCGATAGGCTGCGGCGAGGGGCGAATGCTCCTGCCCTCAGTCGAGAGTGAACGGACCAATCTATGAGGCAAAATCAGCCATAAGCTCTAGACTTGCGGTGTCATTTACGCTGTCATTAACGAGTGCGGCTGTCACTACATCCGCGCGGCCTTCCCGGTCGCCGCCGGTCAGCGGCGGCCACAGGCGGGGTCACATCTTCTGTAGGAGAGGATACCGTCAGTGCCAGTGGGATCTTTTGCTGTTGCACATGCATTATATATGTACGGCGAAAGCTTACGATTGGTGGCAATGGGGTGGGGACGTCAGGATGCACGGAGACTTGACCGTACTTACTTACTCGAATCTTGGTCGATCTGGCATAGCATGTCACATGCGTCACAGGGAGTGTTCCGGTCACGATAGCAGACTCCTTGCCAAAAAATTCCCACCTCCCGCATCTCACACCCAACCACCTTCGAGTCGACATGGACGCCATCGCTAACGCCGACGTCGAATTCGCTCTCACCGAGACTGCACAACCGGCAGCGCTCTCCAAAGCGGCACACAAGCGCCGAAAGAGCAAGAAGAAGAACAAGGGTGGCAAGCCTGGGAATCAGGGCGACTTCCATGGACCGCGCGCCGAGTTGGTCGACGTGTTCCTCTCGACCTTCACCGCGCTCAAGGGCGCGACACGAGCCGTCCAGAACGACTTCTGGCACAGACTCTTCGCGAAGTACTGGGCCGAGTTTCCCTGGTACTACGGTCTGCACGAAGATCCCTCTACGACCATCCGAGAGCCCCTGGAGGAGACCCCTGAAGTCTTGGAGGAGAAGGGCCGGGTAATCGAGGAGACACAGAAAGTGCGTCCCATGTCTGTTTTTACTTGCTACTTATTCATCGAACTGACGGGTGGTTATCTTAGAAAATTCGCGCACATCTCAGGTACCTCCGCCAAGTACACCTGCGTCGCCACGAGAATCCATTCAGCCATTTTTTTGACGACCTCGACGACGAGCTGCACCCGCCCCCTCCCCCTCGTCAGCTCGCCCCGTGGCAGCTCTACATGTCGAAGAAGCGCGAGGAGATAGACGAGGAGTTCAACCTGCTGTGGCCGTCGTCTGGCCTCCTGGAGAAGGAGTGCCTTGCGTTTCGCTCGAAGATCGCTCGGGACATGTTGCTGAAGGAGACCCCGGAGTATGTCGCCGCTCTCGCGGCTGAGGTCACAGAGCTCCACCTCGCGGATCTCGAGTCTGAGAAGGAGGAGGCTGAGCGAGCTGGTGCCCCTATCCCGCTCGAGGCACAGATGAAGTAAATACATTCAATGTTGTTCGAAGTATCGTAATAACCATCCTCGTAGGGCTCGCGAGTCTGTCGTTGACATCCTCCAATCTCTGCTCGAAGCTGTCAGAAAGCGAACCGGCTTCTATCTGGCCGTTCTTGCTGGTATTCCTCTCGTTGAGGGTGGCCGAGAGTTCCAGGTGAAGGTGTAAGTACACGTCGCATACACTCTACCGCGCTATGGGCTCACCTCTCCCACCAGAGTGACAGCAGGTAAAACTGCTGGTGCTGCGCCGCTCCCCTGGCACCTCGTCGAGAAAGAGCGATTTAGGAGCGAAGTTATGGGCTCATTCATACGTTTTTTGACATTGACGAAGGGTACGTCATCTTGCGCGTCTGTAGGTTGTGCGTGCCTCAGAGACTAACGTTCCTTTCTGCAGAGTACGAGGATCGTCAAGCTCGACTCAGCGGCAATCAACCTGCCACCGCTATACCCACGGCGACTAATGGCACAAGCTCGGCTACCCCGCTCGACAAGTCTGGCACTCAGAGCCAGGGCGCGACCAACAAGACTCGGACGAACCCGCCGCGCACCGCGAAGACATCTGAGTCTCAGAAAACCAAAGGCAAGGCCCCAGCGAAGCCCAAGGGCCGCAAGAAAGCGGCGGCCACGTCCGACGAAGACTCGTCGAGCTCGGAGTCGGAGTCGGACTCCGATTCAGAGTCGTCATCCAGCTCTGAGTCAACCGCCGAGCCCGAGCCCCCCACCGCATCACCCGAGCCCCCCCAGCACCCCGACGACACCTATGAAGATCCGCCTGAGGGAGCCGTCATTCCTACGGCCGAATCGCTGAAGCTGTGGGACGGCGCCGTCAAGTACCTCAACACGTTGAGCGAGCCCGAGCAGCGCAAGCGTCTTTACGCGTGGAGCTCGTGGTCTGCGTTCTCGCTCCAACATATGCTGCCCTCGGAAGTGGTGAAGGAGGCTGCGCTTCGCGAGCAGCTCGCTCACGCTCAGGCGGCTGCGCCGTCTACGGCCGAACCTTCGGTGACGCCATCTACCTCGACTTCAACGAGGGCGACGACCGCCGCTCCATCTTTGTCACCGACTTCTTCCCCGTCCTCGTCTCCTGAAGCTCAGCCGTGCCCCTCGGACGCCAGTGTTGGAGGACCCATGCAAGCCTGCCAGAGAGCCGTCGGAGCACAAGTCTCGACCGTGCAAGAGGCCGGTACTGAGTCGACGTCGACGGCTCCCTCTCCATCTACCACGGCAGCCGCTCCGCCTTCTGCGCTCGCTCCTCCGGAGCCTTCTGGTACACCCTTGTCCTTCGCCCCAGTGCTCTCGCCTTCGACATCTCAAGCCAACTCAATGCCGGCACCTCAGGCCATGTCTTTGTCATCAGCAAATGGTTCGTTGACGAACCCTCAGGCTGTCGGTCCTACACCTTTCTCCGATCCTGCGGATGCGTCCGACGACATGATCATCGTCGACGACAACGGGTGGCCTCAGTGGGTGCGCCAGTGCTTCGACTTCATGGAGGCGAAGCAGCTTGGTAGCGTTTTCATGCGCGCACTCGAGTGGTGGACCGTCTTGGAACGGTCTTATAACTGGGAGAATGTATGTAGCCTGGCTCTCGATGATTCGCATTGCGCTAACCTCAACTGGCAGGGCAAAGGCTTGAGTGTTGCGCACCGGCCAGAGGAGGTCACGGAGTGGCTGAAAGTACTGCGGCGCAATACCGCCAAGTCTCCTTCCATCAAGGACGAGGTCGCCTATGCGGAGAAGTGGTGGAGATGGTGGGGAGGGTTGCAACCGTCATGGCGGCCTCGGGGCGCGGACGGACGCCCCGTAGTCGGTGGTGAGGGCGACTGGGCAGATCTCAAGAAGCCGGGCAAGAACGGTCTTTTGATCGTGTTGCTGACACTTACCTGGTGGGACGACGCCGCGACGGACGCAACCAGGTCGCAGTGGCATGCAGCGGTTGAGGATGTGAGCTGGGTGATCGTCTCTATGGCGAAGGAGGCAAGGTCAGGTGCAGGTCCTATGAGGTGCGTCTCCCCGCCTTGTTCTTTGCTGCATATACCTCACCACTTGTACAGGAAGCGAGCAAGCACCACAGATGAAGCATCTGGCTCGCGTCCCAGACCAAAGCGAGTCCGTCGCAGCTGAGTACCATCTCGTTCATTTTGCTCTTTCCATTGCATTCCATCATCAAGAACCCCCGTCGCCCTTTCGTCCTTTTTATGCGCTCGTTGTGCGCGATTGCGACCGATCTACCTTTTCAATGCATCCCAATTTGTTCAATAAACTTCGCTGTCTCTTCGAGTACGAGCATTTGTGGCATAAGCGCCCATACACGTACCCTCTACTTTGTCCCTAGGCTGCTTCAACACTCCTTCACACACCCCCAAAAAAACTGTAACGCCAAAGCATAGGTTTTCTACAACCTCCAACATCTCCCGATTTCTGTCAACATGTCTGGCACCCGCGATATCTCGCGTTTTTTACACCTCAGATTCCTGCTCGTCCATTCGTTTAGATGTCATTCTACACCTGTGCTACGCTTTATACGGCATGTTTACCCATCAGCATAAATGGTAGTAGACTACGTCCTGCACTAATATGATGCAGTTGAGTCGAAAAGCAGGTGTCACCGAGGACAATGTCCAATGTTGCCTAGGATAACACTGCAATAATATGGTGATAAAAGACTAAATTTCATCTGACTGTTCTGGTGGACAAT
>ML211820.1:0-11248 GCA_004369055.1 Polyporus arcularius HHB13444
ACCTGTTGTATTTTCCGAATTTTACGATTTAATCGCGTCGTTTGCGTGCTCGCGTAGTCGGAGTTGAAATGTCATTGATTTCGCAAAGAGCTGTAGTGTCACTGTGGGGTAACTCGGGTAAGTAAATGTGACGCTAACATCAGCGCGTCATCACCGAATATGTAAGGCCAACTTGAATGTTGAACTCAGTTTCGTTCGGGTCTACACCTCTTCCTCCTGCCTCTCGTCCCCACATTCCCCGCTCTCCTCGCTCGGTGTGCGCGCAAGACAGCACGCAGGACGCCCGCATGGTGCACCGGCCGTCCGACTCGCGCCTGCTCACCAACCTTCTGACCCATGAGAAGGACTACTCGAAGCAGCTCTCTATACTCCTCGACTACTCCCAGGCGGCACTCGCGTCGTTCTCGGCGTATGCGTCCGCATCTGCACCCCCGACTTCCCAGGTTATCATCGCCGTCGCTGGAGCCTTGTCCGGCGCAGATGACGCCCTGCGCAACTATGCAGCGGCCGTGGAGCGATGGCAGGAGCAGCTCAAGGCGTTGAAGACCATGGAGGACGACGTCGGCAACATCATACGCGATAGGGAGATTCTGTGCGTGCGGTCGTCCATTGGGCTGGTTCGACACTGACGTACTGCTCGGACAGAGTGACACGGCTCATCAAGGCGTCGAAGCAGCAGAAACCTACGCGGGACTCCGTGACCGGCTCCCCGTCGGGCTCGTCGCTGAGCATCCCCAAGCCCGAAGTGCAGCTCGGGCAGAAGATGTCGACCGCGCAGGCGGAGCTGCAGGCGTGCGAAGCGCACCTCGCAGCGAAGGAACAGGAGCTGAACGCGTTCCGCACGAACACGATCCGCTCTGGCCTGCAGGCGCGGTGCAAGGCGATGGTCGAGTGCGGCTGGGCGTGGGGCGAGATGGGCAAGGAGGGCATCAGGGCGCTGGAGACGTTGGATATGCCCAACGGACACGGTACGTCGCGCATATACCGTCCATTCTTGCGCTCTGCGTTGTGGTTGCATCGGAGGACCCTTGGATGATCCCGTGTCAGCATTCTTGGTTATATTCTCACCACTGTCGGTTTACTAACGTGTGCGCTTCCTGCAGGGAGTCCTCTGATGCACCCCTACATCCATAAGCCGCTGCCAGATTACGAGAAATCATCGTCTGACGTGTCGTCTATAGCGCCATCCCAGTCTGCCTCGCAAGTCGGGGTGGCCCCGCCCGGGGCCGTTACTCAGCCGTCATGGCGATCGACGTCTCCACTTCCTGTCGCGAGATCGCCGAAGCCGTATACTCTCCAAATCCCTCCAGCGCACTCAATCTACGAGTTTGCTCTGCCGAACGGGACGACGCAGCCCACCATCTTCGAGGAGACGGGCGGCAGCAGCGCGGAAGACGAGGAGGAAGAGAGGCCGGTGGTGGAGTACGAGAATCCTCGCTTCAGCAAGGGCAAGGGCACACCCAAGGGCAAGGAGGAGCCGAAGCCAGTCCCGGCTGTTGCTCCTTCTCGACATATCTCCTTCTCGCTGCGCGGTCCGAAGGGAACCGCGAGCGAAAGCAACATCCCTGCGTCGTCGTCGCTGCGCAGCGAGTCACCCTCGAAGAAACGCGGCGTGCTCGGCAGCCTCGCAGGCCTATTCCACATCGGTCACTCGCGCGGTGCGACGGAGGAACCTGCTAACGGCAGCCCGTCGAAGCAGGGTCGCTGGCAGACGCGTATCGACCGCAATCTCGCGTCAGCGCGACGCGGGAAAGGCGACGAGAGCTCGGACGATGAAGTGTTGCGGACCTATGCAGGGCCTTCCAGACCACGGCAGTTGAGCTCCCCAGGCGCGAATGGAGACACGAAGCTGAAAAAAAGGACGACGAAACGCAGCTCTGTTCAGGGCCACTCTGCCGCGCGTCTTGTGGCTGATACGGAGAAGGGGTACGCGAGCGACACTGTCACCGAGTCGATGAGCAAGTCGCGCGCGAAGGCCAAGAGGCAGAACAGCGGGTCGAAGCGGTCGACGGTTGACGGGTTTGGATCGATCAGGGTGCCTAACGGTTCTCCAGTGGCAGGTCCCGCTGGAACGGGGAGACTGAAAAAGAATCCCGCCGTGAACGCCGTACTCGCATCTGAGGGCGAGACGTCTCTCTCGCGCAACTCGTCTCTCTCCAAGCAATCGATGATCAGCACGGCAAGTGCCCCTCCTCGGATGAACCCAGCTGCCGCTGCAGCGCGACAGGGTGCGAAGTCAGCTCCACGTACACGGACAGCGTCGCTCAGCGTGGAGTCGTCCATCCCGAAGGCGGGTCCATTTCCCCCGGCTTCGGGCCACAAACGCACTATGTCAACGTCTGCGACGGCCCCGCCCGCTCGATCGACGCTAACGAGCGGTGAGACGAGTCTGATGAGCATTGTCGAAGGTATCTCTCGCATGAACAAGCAGGCGATGGCGCAGCAGGACCCGAACCGCCTCCTCGTCGTACCTAAGGCCCCTGGTCCGATCAATATCGCTCTCTCTGAGAGTCTCGGGGAGCTCCCTGTCATACGCGCCAGCCCGCCGCGCCCCGAAGGCCCTTTGCCTCGTAGTGTGTCTCCGGCTCGCAGGCCACCTAAGGACTCGAAGACGACTGGAAAGCAACCGGAAGAAACCAATTACCGGAACTCGCTGTTGCTGTCCGCGTCGGTGTCTGCACCGTCCTTGTCCATCCCTGCGGGTTCGAGCACCCCAGGTCCGAGTCAGTCGAAACCGCTGCCGACGCGACCAACTATGCCTCTCCGGTCTGCTATGCGCAATGCGAGCAGATCACCGTCTCCGAACCCTCTTGCGCAGCCGCTGGTGGAGGCCACTCGTGTCAGGAGCCCCTCCTCGAGCTCTAGCGGGAGCAAGGCGATGATGCCTGTCGCCCAGCCGGTTCCTATGCCTGCGGCCGTCCCTGTTCCTATCCCTGTCCCTGCCCCGATTGTAGCTGCAGCTGCGCTCACGGCGGAGCGTCCTCCTATGGCACGGCAGGAGAGCGATACCTCGTCGATATCTTCGTACGAGACGGGACACGAAGTCTTTGAGAGCGAAAGCGAGCCGGACACTCCCGTAGCAACACCCCTACCCGCATCGTCACCTCTGCCACCACTTCCACCTGCTTCGAGCCCCTCGCCCCCATTGACACAGTCACCCGAGCACGTCGATGGACACCTCCCGGACGGCAGCGAACTTTCGCATTCGACAAACTCGACGATCCTCACCGGACCTGCGAATGGGGACCAGCCTCCCCGCCGGCGGAAGAGCGTGCGGATGTCCCTCCCGCCCACGTTCTCTGCTACTCCACCGGCGATCGAGGACACAGACGAGGACGACGCGGGCAAGCATGCGCCGTGGTCGTCGCCCGGGGGCGGGAGCATCGCTCCTAGCAGCTGGGGGACTCGCATCGAGGCGAACGGGGCGCAGGATGTGTGGGAGGAGTCGAGCGACGAGGATGCCGAGTATAGCTCGGCGAAGAGGTTGTTGTCGCGGTTTTCGAGGAAGCACGAACGCTGATCTTGAGTCTCTTTTTCCGTTCTTGTTGTCCACAGCCTATGTTTTGTCATCTCTGGTGTTATCCTCTCTTTTTCCCGCTATGGACTGTTCTTTCGCTGGATGTTCTACTATGTCGCATGTACTGTACGTATTCTTATACTAGCGTATCCACTGTGTAATTCTATGGCTTTGTTTCGAGCCTTGTTCCTCCTTCGTGCCACTAGGACGCGATCCTTACGTAATGAGCAGACCCCTTGGCGCCCGGGCGAGAGGAGAGCCACAAACGGTCCTGCGTTCTTTCTCTGCGAACCACACGCGTACCCGTTCTCTCTTCTCACCTCGACGCGCAGACACACGACATGGCGGACCAGGAGCCAACACCGACCCAGGACGAGCAGCCAAAGATGGAGGAGGCCAACGCGCCCATCAACATTAAGGTACGTTAGACTTGCTTGCTGGTTTTCTTGCCGGTGGCGGGGGCGACTTTGCACGCGGGAGGGGGAGGACAGATGGGTATGCCTGCGGATGGCCTTGCAGTGGACTGACGCGTGTTTCCTTTCACAGGTGGTGACGCAGACTGGCGAGGAGGTGTTCTTCAAGATTAAGCGCAACACCAAGTTGAGCAAACTACAGGGGGCGTACGCGAACAAGGTCGGCAAGGATGTTGGCAGCATTCGGTGAGCCTTCGTTTTGCTGTGACCTGTTCCCAGTGGGGACCCTCTGTGTTTTCTCTGGCTCTCATTGGCATCCGCATGCGTCCTATCGAATCGGCGCGCGGTCGACTGGCGGGAGATCGCAGAGCTTCCCTCGGGAGAAGCACGTCCGCCATCGTGCCATTGTGACTTTGGCTGACCAGTCGCGGTTGCTCGCTCCAGGTTTTTGTACGACGGCCAAAGGATCACGGACGACGATACACCAGCATCACTGGAGATGGATGACAACGGTACGTCGGCCTCTTATCATCTGGCTCGCCGTGGCACTTATGACCCATCTCCTCTCCAGACACGATCGATGTCATGGTAGAACGTACGTATCCGTCCACCGATCCCGCCATTTACCACCCGGATGCTGACCCCTGTCACTCTTCGTGTGTGCGCAGAGGTCGGAGGCTCGGCGTGAAGCAAAGAAACGAAGATCTCCCGTCCAATTTGCTCTCTTCTGTGGCCAGACATCCGTTGTGTATTATTGCGCGCTCTCTCTTGTCTCCGTCATCGCTTGTCTTGTTGTCGTACGTGAAGTAATGTTCAATGTATCATTTTGCGGTTCATCATCCTCAGATGCGTCGTGTGCCACGGCGAGCGGGCTACTTGCTGCAGCGGCGAGCGCGAGCAGCGGAGACAGCTAGACCTGTGCGTGTCCAATTCAAGAAGCTCAGGGTCCAGTGCAGACATCGCAGGGTCGGGGCGGCCGACGGCCCCTGACACAGTCCGTATCAGTCTCCTTCTCCCCGACTGCCTCTGCAGTGCTGCAGACATATACTCTCCGTCTAATGTCGAGTCACCCCGAACAACACACACACAATGTGCGACACCTTCAAACGCGCAGGAATCAGAGAGGAGGACAAGCCTCGTGTCGCCGCTTCTGTCAAGATCACAGTACGTCGGGCTTGCCTTGTCCTACATTCGCCCGGCTGACCAGGACGTTGTGACCGCTACTCAGGTGTGCGACCAGATGGGCCGCGGCGTCATCTTCAGGATAAAACGCGTGGCCCTCCTGAGCAAGCTGCAACACGCCTACGCTTGTACGGTCGGTCAGGACGAGGCTAGCCTCAAGTGAGTATGTCTGCTGTAGCGCGGTCGTCGCCCAGTGCTGATTGGATGTGTGATCGCGCAGGTTCTTGTACGACGGGCAGCGAATTCGTGATGGCGATACGCCGGAGGGTCTGCAGATGAGCGACGACGGTACGCTTGCTGTTACTTTTGCGTCGAGACGTTTGCTAATAACTCACCTCTGATTACTCTCCTGCACGGTGGAATCGGGACAGATGTCATCGATGTCGCGCTGGAACGTAAGCAGGGCTTTTCGCTGGGCCGGTGGCTTTGCTGACGTTCTCATTGCAGATGTCGGCGGTTGAAGTGGCCGTGGAGAGCCCTTTACTGCGCGGCCCGTCGTGCGTATTTTCACACATTGTGGTCGTGATACAACGTGAATGATTTCGGGTAGTGATAGGTGGTATGTGGGGAATCATGAAGGCAATATACAAGTATCGTGAAGCAACATACCGCGGAGGACCGTTACAAAGCGAATTATGAATAGAGTAGGTCCGTTGAGCCTGCAGTCCGGGTCCGTCAACGTGCCATGCTCATGAGTACATATCATATCCAGGCAATCCGCGTCCCTGTGTTGTACAGACCTGCGTTGCGGACGAAATGAAGTGAGTGCCACGATCCACCTGGTCTCCTGCGCACGGAGCTGTTCTGCGAGACTTCCGGCCAGCTGCGCTGAAGTCGGAAGTCTCAGGCTCGGTCGCATCGTGGCTCGCCGAGTGGCGCTCCATCGGATAGGGCGAAGTGGCCTTCACTTGAGATCATGAGGTCGAGTTCGTGTTCGGGATGAAGATCCCGGCTGAGAATGGACCGGGCTCAGAGAAGGGGGAGATCGTGCCGATGGGCGCAGAACTGGCCGCGACGAGCCTCGTGCCAGCGATCGATGCGGAGGGCATGAGGGCTTGGGTGCTCGCTTGGGAGACGGTGCCGTCGTCTGGGGCGTAGCGGTCAGCCACGAGAGCTCTGCCTGCAGTCGATAGCCAGCGGCCTTGGTGAGCTGGGTCTCGAGGGACGGTGTAAGTGACTGCTGCGTACCTCCGGCAACGCACAGGGCAGGGAGGGTTAAAGTGATGAGCTGCATCGTCGTCCTCCGCTCGGAGTACGATGGCACGAGTGGCTAATAGAGGAAGCGGAGACGAGGGGAGGAAGATGTACTGACCAACAGCACCAATCGCCCGCAGGAGGCTTATATCCGACCGGCCTGGGGCAGTGGCAAGGAGTAACCTTCGCATGCTGCGTGGCGCTAAGCCTACTGAAAGACTGCCCGGTTGAACGGCACCCGAAGCTGACCGCTGCCGGAACGTGGTACAAATGAATACATTGGCTGCGGTGCGTATGTGCCACACGTTCTGACATGAACGCCGATTTTCTCAATAACGGGGACTGATACCCGTCGATCAGCGTCAAAGGATCAAGTAACTCCTTTCTCCGCAAACCTAACGACGCGCAACAGCTGTGCGCTGCCAGTTATAATACGTCTGAAGTCCATCCGGATAATTTGAAAGCATTGCCCGCGTTGGAAGCAAGCCAAACTACATTGTCACGAACATCGACTGAAGCAAGCCAAACTACATTGTCACGAACATCGACTGTGCTGTCTACTACATCCACTGGTGCAACGTCCCTACTGACGCTTACCCTCAGGCGGGCACAATGGTGGTCACAGTTGTCGTAATCGTTGTCGTAGGAGTGGGCGCAGTGCTAGTGGCCATACTGGTGATCGTGTTTGTAGCGGTCTCGGTGCGGACAACGGGACGTCCTGTGACGGTACTGGTAACAGTGGAAGAAGTCGTCGCACGCGCCGTCGTCGACCTGGTGAGCGTGGTCGTCACTGTGCTCGTCGACATCGCGATAATGGTCGAGGTAGACGTCACGGTCGACGTCACGGGCGGGGCCTGGCGAGCGGCGAGGGCGTGCGGGTGGTCATCGCCACGACGCTTCTTGGTGACACCATCGTCAGCGGTGGCGGTCGTGTACTGCGTCAAGTAACGGGTACTCGTAACAGTAGCGAGAACGACGGTCGGGATGCAGCGACCGGTGGGGATAGATGGCTTCGATATATCAGGGCGGGTTGCAGGGGCTGCTGAGAACCGTCAGGACAAGGCAGAAGAATATCGGTTGTCCGCACTCACCAGCTCCCTGAACTCCCGCGCAAGCGGCAAGGACGACGGCGAAGACGAAAGTAAACTTGGCGTACATGACTGAACGTTGGGATGGGAGGGATGTACGGTCGTTGCGTATGATTTAGGGGAAGTCCCCCGCATGTCGGTGAGCTCTTATATATGACATCCTCCTTCGAGCTGACCAGGCTCCGCACGCCAATGATGCACTCCGCAAGATTGCGACCTCTGCGTCCATAGACGGGCTCGCCCAGACGGCGGAAGAAAACCGCTACTCGATCGCTCCCGCCGCCGAATCTCCACTTTGCCAGGACAGGAGGCCTGTAATTCCAGGGTAGGACGAGGACGTCATATCCTGAGGTTCAGTCATATTCTCATACTGGGGGCGCAGGACGTTACATTCGGGCGGCCTGAGCTTCGACTCAACTCACACATGGTGCCTCGAACTGGTTGTTGCTGAGTACCAGGAGCACTCTCGGCGCGATCTGGCTCAGAAGTGAACAGAACTAACATCCCCGCTGTTGGATGGGCGTCTCTCTCCCTCAGAGCCTCAACCGATCGCCACCGCGGAAGCATCGCGGAGGCTGGGCCTCGAACTCTCTTGCGCGCGGAACTATCGTGTCATGGCTGTGGATAGAGTGGACCCCGTGTTTGATTTTCATCGTCACAAAATCTGCGACGTCCCAAGAATCCACGGATGTATAAGTATTAGCGTCGTCAGACATTCTCTTGCCCACTTTCCCACTCAGACACCACGTCCTCACACTAGCAACCCATTGACACTATGAAGTTCGCTACCATCTTCGTCGCCGTGTTCGCCTTGACTGCTGGCGCAGCTGCCAACGGTGAGATCGTCATTTGCCACGTCCCTCGATATCGTTTGTGCTGACCGCCTCCTGATAGCTGTCCCCCTCGACGCTCGCGCGCCATGCAAGGTCACGAGCACGCACACGATCACCAAGCCCGTGTTCAGCACCATCACCTCGACCGTGTCGGCCACCCCCAGTGTCGGTAGTGTCGTCAAGCGTCAGGCTGCGAGCACAGTCACCGTCACCGAGTTCGTCACCTCCACGAGCACGGGCACGACCACTTCGACCGCTACGCGCACGACCACGACGACGCTCACGAGCGCGACGACTGCAACCACCACGAGACGTGTCACAACGACTCCGACGACGACGACCACAACTACTGCGAGGGCGGGGACGACGACGGTATTCACTTCCACTGTGACCCCGTCGACCTTTACGACCACAAGTACGTTCACGTCGACGATCACCGATTGAGAAGTCGAGTTGTTAGAATCTTGCGCTACGGATTGGTGGGGATCGTCCCGGTATACATGTCAGGCCGCTGTGTATATGAACGAGAGATTGTGCCGGCGTGTCCTGTCGGCGAATGTTACCTTCTCCTTCAAGCGTTGTGTGGTCACTGGCAGATGTTCGCCGTCACGCGTAGCGGGCGACAGTGATAATATTGGCGATGGTCAGTGTCGTTGTGCTCAATTGCGAGCACGTATACTCAGGGTATAGGCGGAGTTCGACATCTGAGTGGGCAGAGTGACAGTTTGGAAATCAAACGAACGGGTCAGTGGCGATGGTAGGATTCGAGCGCCCTCCAAGAACTCCATTGCAAGAGAAGGATAACGTCGACGTCGTCACGGTCCTGGGGGGTATACACCGTTGCCAGACGTCCTTTGTGCCGCCAACGACACTCCGTCAGTGAATGGCACCCAGGTGCATGACTGAAGTAGCGCTCACCACATATCACGAACGCCTCGTTAAACTCAGCAAGGACTTTGCTTCAAGGTTATCGACGATTCGTTGTTGGAGGCCATACTGCACGACCCGGGGCGCTATTGGAAATCAACAGGACGCTTCGACAGCTGGTCAAGCACGTGTGCAGTGGCGGCTGCAAGGGCGTCCATAGAAGTGGCAGAGACGCATCGGTGGAAGCCGGTCTTCGACCCCGCGCAACATGAATTGGCGGCTGCACATTCGTGCTGTGATGAAGGTGTTCTGGAGGAGCCGAGAAAGCCAGCAGGCGTCCTCACCCGGCTGGGTTACGACCCGCGATCAGCGCGCGGCAAGACATGCCCACAGATTCCTCGACGGTGTATCATGAAGTGCTCACTGCAGTCGTCCCTCTCGAATCGTACCGATTGCTGATGCGGAAGGGACAGACAAGTGGTCGCTCCTCCTTGCGGGGGTGGACTGCATGGTGACGATCACCACTATTTCCGCCGGTCATGGGGTGGAATCTCTTATCCTAGGCGTCGACCGCTCCCCCAAACAACCAGCCCAGCGGTCTTCGCCTGACGAGGGCCGAGACGGAAGGCTCTCAGAGGTCTGTCAGGCGCCCTATATCGTGTAGGGAAACTCCTCGTCCAACTGTTCCTTGTTGAGCTTACGACCGTATTCGTTGATGAAGTCGGTCGCGTTGAAAGCTATAAGGAACTGAGTGAGCACACGAGCTGATAGAAGAGCAAATAGCCACTTACCATCGAGCGTGACAGGCTCTGTACATTCCAGGGAGTAGTCGTCCGAATCCTCGTGAAGAAGGATGAGGGAAGGAGGGAGAGGCATTCATGCACGAGACACCTGGGGGTTGGAAGAGGTTAGCGACGCAACGAAAGGGGTACGGTACCTTCGGGTAGGATGTAGACGATGATGTTCGAGCCTCAAAAGCTGCGGACCACCTCCTGGAACGTGGGCGTTACCGGCGGTCGCAGAGAATCACCGCTGGAACCTGTGAGTCAAACGAGGATGAGGCAAGGTCGGCGGAGGGAGGGTTAGCGGTACCGATGAAGTTGTCGCCCTCCGCGGGGTGGACGAGGCCGTCTTTGAGCTTAGAATCATAGCCAAACCGCTAAAGGGCTTTCTGTTGCTCGTAGTCGTGTAGGCGGACGTTTGTGCCAGACTGGACGCGTGCGAGGTCGACGGGGACGTGGTCGAATCTGCCCAGGAGCGGTCATGGCGAGGGGTCCTCTACGGCTGCAGCATATTGGCCTCGCAGAAAATGCAGCAGCGACCGCTACGCCTGACGCGACGCGCAGAACGCGGGGAGAGAGCCCAACGTCGTGCTGGACGGTGTCGAAGACCATGACTCATGAAGGCGAAGTCGCGCGTCACTACACAACGCGCCGCGCGCGACTTGCGCGCCATCGCTTGCTTCTCGCCGCGACCCCCTCCAAATCTCAAACGCAGAACGGCAACATCTCCTCGAATTCTCCACGTATTCTCTCGATATAATCATCTTCTTGCTCGTCTCTAGGTTCCGCAATTAGAACCCCACCGCTGCGACCGCTCCGTCAACTGCTCACTTGCACCTGTGTTGCGACGGACAGGGACAACGTCAAAGATCCCGCCGCCATTTTCTTCACTGGTGGATACTGTAGAGGGCCTGTCCATACATGTGCACTTGGCCTGTGCCAATGGATAGCGATGTCCCTTCGAATCCACCGCGAAGATCCGGCGACCAGTGAACAAATAGGTAGGGAATACAGAAGTTTCGAATCCCACGTACAAGAGTAGGTGAATGAGTATGAATAACGGTGGGCACTCTCATGGCGACGGTCGAGGAAGAGAATATTTGCGGTGTGTATGTGACACATGTTCAGTTTCAACTGATGCGAATTTACAACGCCATGTTGACTTCACTCTTTCTCAGATTGCGCGTGGTTCATCAGTCGATTTTGCAACGATATCAAGAAGCGCAAGTGTTCAACTACATCCATTCCACTGCTAATACTCAAGGTCCGTAGGGGATAATGGTGTAAGTGTACACAGTAGTTGTCGGGGTGGGAGTGGGCGCCGTGCTGGTCACCATACTGGTGATCATGCTAGTGACCGTCTCAGTACGGC
>ML211821.1:0-11233 GCA_004369055.1 Polyporus arcularius HHB13444
CCGGTGAGCTGTCAATGACTGAGCTCGCACACGTTGCATATGTTCTCATGCGCGCACTGCTGGTTAGGCCTTTGCGATACCGCCGCATTCTCCTCGCCGTTCGATACTTGGCCTACCTCTATCTGAAGATGCCCCGAGTCATGGCGATTCCCTCCTTCCTCGACCTTCACACGGAGCAGCAGAGAACGCTGCAGAGATTGATCGCCCTCTCCCCAAGATACCCTCAGAACACCCTCCCCGCCAAGGTAGCCCCAGAAGGTGTTGCGGCAGGACAATTGTTGCGTCCGCGATACGCGTTGTCGTGGTAGAGAGCAAGCCGTGTAGCCGCGCGCTGCACGAGGCTACTCACCGCTCGCGTTCGAATAGCGTTTGAATGACTCTATTATCTATTCCAGCCCTGCAGCTGTATGCTAATAACACAATATGCACTACACAAAGCTCTCCTCGAGCTCGCGATGTATCGAGAACGAGATCCGTCTCTGCGTCTTCGCCGCCCTCCGCCCGCCCGTCGTCCGCTGCTCCTGACACACAAACGTGTCCGGCGCGCCCTCCCACTCGTCCACGACGTCCCCCAGCCCGACCGCGCGCTCCTCCTCCCGGTCCGGCGGCCCAAACAGGTCCAGCGCGAGCTGCGTGTGGCTCACCCCCGCGTACGTCGTCACGCACCGCGGGTTGACCAGGATGCGCGCCGCGAGGAAGACGGCGTTCGGGATCGTCAGCCGCCCTGCGTCCGTCGCGTACACCTCTGGGGGGTCCACCGCCGGCAGGTCCGACGCGTCGTAGTCCGAGCCAGCGTTCGCGTCCGCGTCGTCCTTGGCCTTTGGCTTGTCCGCCTGGCGCGCAGCGAGCGGGTCGCCCTCGGGTTCGGGCTCGGGCTCGGGCGCACGTTTGCCCTTCGGCGCGCTCGCGGTCGTCGCGGCAACATCGGGCTCCATGACCTTCATGCCCTCCTTCGCCCGCCATACCCACAGGTCGCGGCAGAACCACGCCTGCGTGCTGTCCAGACACGGCGCGTCGGGGTCGCGCTCGGGGACGTCTCCGTGGCTCGCGGTCGCGTTGTAGTAGTCCGCGCCGGCGCGGTACGCGATGCCCTCGTAGTACGACTGCGCGGGGTCGACGACGTGCGTACCGGACTCGCAGCAGAAGACCTGGAAGGGCAGGTGCTGCGTGTAGCGCTGCGCGCTCGTCGGGTCGCGCGGGGGCACGGACGTGAGCGAGGACTCCGAGATGGCGGAGGACTTGGACTGGCGGAACTGGTCGCCGTTGATGTCGCGTGTGCGCCACCTGCGCGCGGTCAGCGTGTACTTGTGCGCGGTGAGAGGAGAGCACGCACCGGTCGGAGAAGATGAAAAAGCCGTTGTGCTCGGCCCAGTCCATGCCGCAGACCATGGCGGCATCGTTCACGACGCTGACCTTGATGGTCTCGAGGATGTCGTTGGGACAGGTGAAGCCCTTGAGCCAGATGACGCGGTCGAACTGGATGCCGCGGCGTTCGCGCAGCTCGTGGAGGGGCTCGAGGACGAGGTTGCGCGTGTAGGCCTCCTCGAGGGGATAGTAGGCAGCAGAGGGGTCCTCGGTCATGCCGGGGACGCGGCGTATGCGAAAGGGGACGCCGAGGAGGGTAAGGACGGCTTCGCAGAGGTCTGTGAGGGTCTCTGTGGAGTCGGAGGAGTCGTAGTCGAGCATGGAGACGAAGATATTAGAGGAGCCGAGGCGTTTAGCGAGCTGGACGATGACGGCGAGCTGGTCGACGAGGAAGTGGTCGGCGGAGTGGATGACCATGCCGACGTAGTAGAGGTTGTTCTTTCGGGCGAGGTCCTCGTACGCGTCCTCGTACTTGTTCTGGCCAAAGGGGCGGGTGAGCGTCGGACAGAGGGCGGCGACCCAGCCGTTGAGGGTAAGGAGCTGCTCGATGGCGGAGAGGACCGACTGCTCGTCTATGTGGGATGTGTCGTGGCCGAGGATGCTGCGCGCGATGAGCGGGGTAAAGGAGGAGGAGGAGTGTAAATTGGGATGCACACGCGTAGCCCGTGTAAGGAGGCGGAGACGGGGGACTCACTATGGCTTTTGGAAGCGCTCCCAATAGTCCTGCACGCCATGGTCTACGAGGTCGTTGAAGAGGTCTGGGCGGTCGTCGCGGCCCATGCGGACCTGGAGGAAAGGGTGCTTGCGGGCATCGAGGAGCTTGTCGGAGCGGAAGGCGAGGTCGAGGACGTTCCGTTTTCGAATCTCCGTGGGGTCGACGGAGGCAGTGGCGGCGTTGGAGGACGGTGCGACGAGGAGTTTGAAGGCGAGGGCGAGGGCAGCGAGGACGAGGACGCGGACGACGGTGCGGCGGCGGACGACGAGAGCCATGGCAGACGACAAGCCGCACTCGCACCAGGCGCCCATAACTGCATACATATGTGCCGCTGTAACAGTATTAGCGCTGCACGCGAAGTCCAGAGTCCGAACTTCAATGGACTTGGGAACTGATACATGCAAAGGCAGACCTTGAAACACTTTTATCCAGACACGAACGTTCTATGCCACAAGTCGTAGATTCGTCAGTTCACGGAATACAGACAGGTTGCTACTGGTCAACACTATGTCAAGCCACCGTACGCCTCTCCTGCTCCTCGAGATTCGTACACACATCGAGCAGAGTACGTATACTAGTACATCTTATATCGCGCGCGAGCCAAGACCGGTTGGGAATACCGCGTGTTCCTTGTGTTTCCTGCGCGCAGATACTTGTTAGCAGAGAGCGAACGATCCGGTATGCGAGGACGACGTACGGGCTGTGCTTAGGCGGCGAGCTCGGACGGGATGGGAAGCGAGGGAAGGGGGATGGCTGGGAGAGAGACGGAGGGGACGGCGGGAAGAGAGGGGACGGGGACAGAGGGGACGGGGATGGCAGGGATGGAGACGGAGGGGATGGCGACTGAGGTTGGGATAGCGGGGAGAGAGACTGAGGGGATCGCGACGGAGGTCGGGATGGCTGGGATAGAGACTGAGGGGACCGCGACGGAGGTCGGGATAGCTGGGATAGAGACGAACGGGATGTCCACCGAGGTGGAGATAGCAGGGATAGAGACGGAAGGAACTGCGATTGAGGTCGGGATGGAGGGGAGAGAGACCGAGGGAACGTCCACCGAGGTGGGGATAGCCGGGAGGGAGACCGACGGGACTGCAACTGAGGTCGGGATAGTGGGGATAGGGATTGAGGGGAGAGAGACCGAAGGAATTGCGACCGAGGTCGGGAGCGACGGGATCGGGAGAGAGGGGAGAGAGACGGAGACGAAGTCCGCCGCGGGGGTCGCAGCGGCGGGGACCAAGACCGAGGACAGCCCGCCACCTGTAGACAAGCGATGAGTTACACAAGCAATACCACTCGGCTGGAGGAGACGTTACCGATGGAGCTGAGGACGCTGCTGCAAATTGCCGAGGTACATATGTCAGCTGAATGTGCGTGGACTGTGAATGTGTGTTGTCGATGTCCTTACCTGACGTCGCCCGGAAGGTCGGTCGGAACGGCGAGGGGGATGGAGAGGGCGACGGACGTCGGAATGACCGGGGGGAGGATCTGGGGGACGGGGTTGGCCAGAACGGCGGCCGCGAAGGTGAAGGCGACGAGGATGTTGGAGAACATGGCGAGCGGGATGGGAAGTAAGCTGGTGAGGCTTGTGGTTAAGAGAGCTGTGTGCGCAGTGAGCAGTGAGCAGGTGCCCTGAGGACAGTCTGCAGAGACCAGCGACCTCTTTATACCTCTAGACACGGACGACCGACCCATTCTTATTCGTTCGACATCGATTCGTTCGCTGGTTTCGAACATCGCGCATTGGGTTGCTTCGCAGCACCACGACCTGGCGCGAGCGAGTTCCGAGTCGAGGGTTAATTTTGCAGCGGTGACGACATGCAGCTTGAACGACATGTCTGCTTGCATTCCCAGGGACGCTCCATATAGCCGTGAGAGGGATCGAAGCACTGTGTGAGCTTCGTCGAAGCACAGTGCCATGGTGCCAGAGGGCCGGGTCCAGTCCATGGGAACGTTGATCTCCACGTCGGCTGGCAACGCGGAGGTAAGGCGACGCAAATCCGTGGGGTTAAGTACACAGGCAGACGTTGATATGCGGCGACATTGAAGACATTGAACATCCTCGTCCAGTCAGTGTGGGCGTCGAGCGAGGCTTGCGTGGCCTTGGAATAGCGCCGGAGCCAGTGAGAATAGCTCGCCGGACGCTTTGAACATTCATTTAGAGCTACGGGAGCAGAGAACAGTGCGCAGGGAAGAGTGAATTCTGAAGTTCACGACGAGCAATCTGGGAACTGGGACGAGGGAGATCCTCACCAAGTTTGGCCTAGCATCGCTCGGACCCGGGCTGAGGGCTTCGAGCAAAGCACCGAGTGGAGTACAGAACCCAATGTCGCAGGTCAACTGCGGTTGGTCGGCTCGCTGGACTTCGAGGATGGCGTCAGAGGTGTACTGGCACTATGGTGGCCGTCCGGAAGATGGCTGATTCTCGGCAGTAGTAAGCCTGTACGAGTACATTCGATTGTCGAGTGACCAGGTCGGGATGAATGTCCGTATATGCGCCCCATCTGGCCGGTGCGTCGCGCAGCACTGGTCTATAATCATGGACGCGGGCTCGGGGGACGAGTCGGGATAACACCACGAGTAAGGTCTCTCCGCTGTGAAGAGAAGCATGCGTGCGTGGCCGCATGACCGCCATGCGTTCGGTGTGTCGTCTCGCTCGATGATGGTCCAGGCTCCAGATAATCCTTGGTAGCTTTCTGCGCGACTTGCCGGTAAGAAGGACTTCGGAGGCAGGATGACCGGAGAACGAGCTTCCTCAACTCACGCTATGACGCTACAGCATGGGAGTGGGACGCAGCATGTGTGGCAGAAGGGTCGGGTTCTGCTTCAGTCGTGCCAGTCACTGAAGCAACTGATGATTAGAGAACGTGCGTCTGGTTTCATAAGTCTCCCGGATGCAGGCCGATGACGACTTGTGTTGGTTGAAGCTGCGTGAGTCCGTGTCGCGAGCAGTGCCTGTGACGTTGAGGGTCGAGCAGCTGAGGTGAGCAAGCTCTGGAAGTCGAAGATCGGTCGATGTTGAGAGTTGCTCCCGGCAGCAACGAGGCTCGGGGAAGTGCGGAAGGTGTGTCAGGAATGGCGAATGCAATCATGACGACCCATGGAACTTGATAGCACCTTTGGAATACGCAAGGAAAGAGACAGTCAGTGGTTGTGCCTCAGACCATCGGAGCAGTGACCGACCTGGAGTCAGCCTATCTGGCCAGATCGCCGGCACCACAAGCACTGCGGAGACTCGGACGAGCGATGGCGTGGCGCAGTCGGCACCGAGCGTGTCATGAGGCATACCGGGGAGAATGTAGCAATCAAGCTTAGAGTTCGACGAGCAAGACAGCTATTGAGTGCGAAGCGGTGGTAGTACTGTAGACTCCGGACACGCGTGAGAGCTGGCTTTCACCGGAAATGGCCCCGGACGACAGAGAAGCACACGGCCATGCATAGTACGACCCAGAGACGGTGGCCGGGGTTGCCTGCAGGGAATCCGGTAGTCGTGCAGTGAGCAGTCAGAGAGTTGCCTGAGGCATCGGCCGATGACACGAAGAAAGGATGCGACGAGCGAATGGCATTTGGCCGCCGTTGGATTGTCGTCTAGGACAGCTCGGCAGTGGCGTGCGCGGACAGGACAAGCGAGACATTGAGTACAATGCTAGAGGACACGCATCGGTTGAGAGAATGGAGAGAGCACAACGGCGCGCTCAGACGCCTCGCGCGCGCTCTCCCAACCACTTCGTCTCTCTCCAAACGTTCACCTGCACCTCTCAGCCTCTGACGACCACTCGCGCACGCGTCTTGCACATTCTATATCAGCCTGAGCTCGAATCCTAGGTGGTTGACTGCGACACACAACCTCACGCGTCTTCCTCCCCCACCACCCGCCAATCCTTGGTTCTGCTTATACGCGCATCTCGAGGCTCTGACTCTCTTCCAAGTACTCTCCGCTGGTGATGCTACTCGGACCATGCCAAGGTTAGCCACCGACTCAAGCTCTTCCCGCCGACACAATCATCAGGCGGTATCTGGCCACCACCACTCCCGCCTTCACACGCGGTCAACCCGCGTCGACTTGCTCAAGCGTGGCGAGTCGTCCTCAACCTCGTCCGCAGAGTCCTCGGACCCTGTGGATAACTGCTACGACCAGAACCAAGCCTCGAGCTCGCGCACACGATGGAACGCGCGCACCTCCGGAAATCCGTACGCCTCTCGTCTACTCTCCAAGCACGGGCCCGCTGAGTCGGAGGACCTGGAGGAGGTGCATATGCACCTTAGCTCGGCTCAAGAGCGGAGCGCGGATGATGAAGATAAAGAACAACGTTTGGAACGCGCTGTCAGCTCGGAGGACGGCGTGGACGGCGGCGTGGAGGGTGACGAGAACGGCAAAGCGGACGCGCTGCGTGGCCAGCCCGAGGTCGGACCAGGTGCGGTCAACTTTCTTGATCGCGCATCTCCACACTTACAATGCTCGCTCTCTCCGACAGACGCGACCATGCGCGACGAGAGCAAGAAGAAGAGGACGAAGGCGCGTGCAAATGCGAACGAAACGGTCGTGACTACCGCACCAGACGCGCTTGCGCTACCCCCACAGGACCTCCTTGTCTCCATATCGCGCATCGCGAAGCTGACCGACTCCCTGACCAGCGGTGCGTCCGCGAACGATCCAACAGCTCTCCCGCGTTGGGTACAAGAAGCATTCAAATCGGACGGTCTCGCATCGTCGCCTGAGCAGTGGCGAGCAGACGTGCTGCAGAGCATACGTCGTGTGGAGGGGATGCTTGGTCGCATGGTGAGCGAGCAGTTGAAGGTCGGACAAGCCGAGATCGAAGCGCTACGGGAGGAGACAGCCAGGCTGGAGGTTCGCGTGCGTGCGGTGGTGGAACAGCAGGAGATGGAGAGGCTGACGAGAGGTGCACCGATGGAGACGGTACTGCAAGCAGGTACGAGCTTCAGAGACAGCGACAACATTCTCCCCGGTAGCGCTCCAGACAGCAATTCTTGTCCCTCAGACAGTGACACTGAGCCGGATGCAGAGGATCACTCGTTACTGAAGTCCAAGGGTGTTCACGTAGGGCCCACTGCAACTGCATCGTCGCCTTCGTCCACATCGAGTATCCCGGCACCACCCGTCGAGTGCACTCCCAGCCCCGAATCGGAGGCTCACGCACAATCCTCAGGTGCACCTTCTTCCACGAATCAGAGCGCGACCTGCTCCTATGCGTCCAAGAACCTCAACGTACCTCCAGAGCCTCCCGAGGATCCGGTTGACTATCTGACGAAACACCCTTGGTCGATGCTCGAGGTTTTCCTCTTGCTCGAAGTCGTCGCCCACTTTCCAGCAGCGGAGCACGGGTGGACGTTCGTTGCCGAAGCATACAACAATATCCTCATCACGCGGCCATTGCAAGAGTGGTTCAGCCAGCAAACCGCGATCAGCAATCAGGAAGAGGCCAAGATGAAGACTCTTCTGCAGAAGATGAACGCGGAGGCGCGCCGGCTCTGTACTCCTCCCACTGCGTCTGCTGCTCCTGCGAAGACACCAGCTGCGGCGCCCGGCGCGAAGGGAAACGTGGGTGCAAGTGCTACGTTTGGCAGCACTGAAGCTACATCTCGGGCGAAGTCTGCAACCCATACGACCGGAGCAACATCGCCGGCATCGTCAAACCCAACCGGAATTATCACCGTTGCTGCGAAGGATGCGCAAATTGTGACCCGACTGCCCTTCCCTCTGGACGACCGCTCACCTGCATCCGGGCCTCCTTCCTCCCAATGCATCGTCCCCTTTCCCCGTCGCCGACCTCCGTTCACTCTCCCTTCTGCAGATGCACGAGAATTCACCCGCATCATGCAATCCGCTGCGGCCGACGTTCGTCCGCCGTCCACTGAGTCTCGTGCAGCTATGCTCTCCCTGTACTCGTCCACGAAGTCGCGCTTCTCCACGCGCACGTCTTGGGACTGTTGGCACCGCTGGTGTACCCCGTGGGTCGTGCAGGCCACGCCGACGGAGAAGCCGGGCCAGTCGCCGTCTGTGGTGGTGGCGGACTACATTGTTGGCAACTTGGGAGCACCGTGTGGCACGTCGGCGATGATGCGGACGAGCATGTTCGAGTATCGGCCCGTGCCCGGGACGTACCCCGATGCTCCGGGAGTCCAGCATCGGGTGACTGCAAGGTATGACCCTCGACCAGGGATGGTCTCATTCGCACGAATGACCCATATTACAGCAGAGGATTACTGGTCCGACAACGGGCTTGGGAGGGGAGAAGGTGGCCTGATCACTGAAGAGGCCTTGAAAGGTCGGAGGGCGAGGCTGCCTGCCACACTTGCAGGTATCTGGCCTGGTAAAGGTTCGAGCTTTGCATTTTTGAGTGCACACAGTGCTAACAATTATTTTATCGCAGCTCCGCCTCTGCCGAAACGTCCAGCAGGTGCTCGTCCACCACAAGCTGCCGCTTCATCGAGTTCCACGGCACCCGCGACGTCTGCCAAAACCGCTACTGGCACTCGCGGTACTCACGGTACGGTCAAGTCCAGTGTACCTGTCGCGGCCGCTGCCAGTGGTTCTCCCGCGATTGCCTCCCCGGCGACGACATCCGCGAGCACTGCTCGTCCGTCTTCGGCCGCTGCGCCAGCGTCCGCTTCTGCGCGTGCGCAACCCCGTCAAGGGGCGACCGGGACGACGACGCATCCTCAGCCTCCGTTTGTGGCTCTTCCTCTGCCCCGGAAACCGCCAGCGCGGGATCCGCCAAGCGTTCCTGAGGGCACGCTGGGCAGTCGAGTGCGGCCTGGCATACGGCCTTGGTTTGATCATGCGGCCGTCCGAGTGCATGTGCTGGAACAGCTGACGTGCGTTCGAGCGCGAGCGTTGGTGTTTGAAGCCGCGTTTTCGAAGTCTGCCACGGAGTTGTCGGATGGCTGTGACTCGGAGGTGGTGGGGCGGGAGAGTCGGATAGAGGAGGAGGAGCGCGGGGTCTGGGTGCCGCAGCATCTCAGGAATGTTGTTATACCACCACCTGGAAGGATGATCAGTGCATCTGTGAGTGCGTGATGCACGGTGCTGTCACTGTGGATTGATATACGGTACTACTTATCTTACTTAGCTATCAGCGTAACAGCCTACTTATCTCGGGTTTGGAACACTCTATTATCATTCATCACGGACGGAAAAGGAGGGAGGCCTTTCCTGTTCAAGTAATGAATCGCGGTTTGATCACTGCATTTTCCACCTCCCTCGGAAGTTGGAACAGCCTGCGAGGCACGGTGAGCCCATCTCGGATGTACGGGGACGAGAAGGACTGGGATAGTGACACAAGAGTCTGCCCATATTTCCGGGATTAACATCGAGCAAATATGGTGCTAATAGAAAAAATCCTACCCAGGTAGTTGCCTAGGAAACATAGAGTTTATGTGCAGCAGAAATAAGAAATGTTTGTCCTGGATTGTTCAGATAGTCGCTATTGGAAACAGACAAGGAACATGAAGCATCCATTCAAAATATTGACAGAGAGGGTCACATGCTGCAATTGTCTTGGCTGTCTTCGGGATGCTTTGAGCGTAAATGTGAAGCAAACAAGAAGCAGACATATCACATATTTGCGGGAGTAATACACTATGATATTACCACAAAGTTGGATGTTCTACCATATCACTTACATGAAAGAAATCACCATTATATTCCCCAGGCAAACATGCCAGGTGGACATCACATGAAAACATGATATCTTTCCCTTGGAGCAACTATGGAAATGGACCTCCAACACAGTACAGACATATCAAGTTTTTTTCAATATATTGCCCAAATACTCTGCGAGAAAACATGGGCGAGAAAATCATATCAATTCACCAGATGTTTTCTCCTGGAAATATGGCTGGATGCCCCCTGTGTGAGCCCGAGCTCTTGCTATGGTACAGCGGATAGGGCTACAAGATGTACCCAGGCAGCCTAGAAAGACCCGTCAGAGAGCACCTCAAAAGGGGGTAGGAGAAGCAAAGATGCATATATCGAGTGTCGAGACCACAGTACTAGGCAGTACTTACTCTGGCCAGCCAGCGTAGAAATGTACACACTGCTTTTGCTTGAGCTTAGGATCGGTGGAATATTCGTGAACTAAGTACCCATGTATGTATGTCACTGGTGCATTGCTTCTATGTACTACTGATTATCAGAAGACTTTGACTCTCGCTCAAGTCCACAGCCTAAGGCTGAGCATAGGTTACCTACAGGTTGACCTAGATCTGTTTGACAGGTACCTGTGACATCAAAGCTGACACCTAGATGTGCACTGACCTGAATTTATTTGACCTGAAACCTATTTTGACCTGGACCTACAGGATAGGTCGTAGGTTACCTAGCATCCAAAAAATCTTTTATGCCAGAAATGGGCTCATCCATCAAAGAAATAAGATTATTTTTAGGTATAGGTCAGCTGTGATCTGAGTGGTTTCTTAGATGCTTGACCTAGATCCATACATGATCTGTGCTGTAGGTACCTATATCTAGATGATCTGACCTGTAGGTCATGGATCTAGGTATATACAGGTTTACCTACAGCATACCTCAACCTATGCTCAGCCTTAAGAGGACCACTTACCTTGAACATCAGGTGACAGAATGATGCACATACAGATAGGGAATTGCAAGTCCCAGCTCAGCCTGAAGCCTGGAGCTTCGGCTTGGCTTCAGATGGCTCAGGCTTGCTCGAACCACAGGCCAGGCCCTGAGGACATCTCAGGACAAGCCAAGGGCTCGTCCTGGCCTGAGCCATGGCTGGTGGTGAGTGACAAGCCCCTTGGAAGGATATCCATTCAGGCATTGTTTTGACACCTGTTGTGCTGATAATGGTCAATTTAGTACATCAATAGTGCTCCATGGACAGAGAACACATCTTTGGAGGATGCATGGTCTTGTTTGGGCACTCACAATTATGGTTGCATGCCGGACAATGCTCACTACATGGTCTTGTTGCAATGGTTGGGCTGTTGTGTCACTGTGAGTCATTACCCACACCATATGCTCGCGTCTCTGACACATTTTAGGCCCTCATCCAGCTATCTAGTGTACTCACAGGCGGGATTCAAAGTCCCGGCCTGATGGCTCAGCTTGGGCTTGCCAAAAGTCCAAGCTGAGCCATCAGGCTCTCAGAAGCCCGCAGTAGGGCCTGTCCC
>ML211822.1:0-11228 GCA_004369055.1 Polyporus arcularius HHB13444
GAAACGCTCGAGGGAGCACGACGGCGGGGATGGACATGACGACGGTCGGTTGTCGCGTGACAGTCAACACCTCCATCACTCATCTAACTACTTTGTAGCACTCCCAGCTGCAAAGAAGGTGAAGAAGCCGCAGCACGATGCGCGCGCAAGTGGATCGAAGCCAGTGGCTTTGAAGAAACGCAAGCGCAAGGCTCCTGCCACGCCGGCCGAGGCGCCGTCAGATTCCGACTCTGAGGGTGGTTCTGCAGCAGTTGCATCCCCGCCAGCCGCTAAGTGTGGTACGTATGGTTGCATACACCCCTTTTCCAACAAACAATGATCGATTATGTGCTCAGGACGTCCTGTACCATATGTTGAGATCACAACATTGCCTCCCCATCTGCGGACCTCCTTGGCGAAGCGGCGCAAGGCTGAGCCCACGAAGCCCTTGCCGAAGGGTGCCCAATCTCACTCGCAGGAATATTCTTTACGCTGTGTAATTTGTCAGGCTATCATTACAACGTCACAATAGATGTTTGCTAACTGCTCTTGGTCATCAGATTTCACTGACGAGGCGTCAGAGGTCAAAAGCGAGGAAGACGGTCCGCCATCTGCATTGCAGACCCTTCCTCGATTGCTTCCGCAAACGACGGACAATACAGGCAGTCCCAATGTGTCCGGTAGCGATGAGGATCCGGACGAGTTGACCAGCGACGGTACGTGGATGCCTGTCTCTGTGTTTAGTCACATACTCAGTCTCATATTGCAGAGTCCGGCGAGTCTCATCCTTCGCCAGGGTCGTCCACGGCGGCCTCGTCGGTCCAGCAAGGCACCTCAGACAAGCAGCCGCCATGTAAGTTGACTCTCCATCTCACAGATTCACAGCTTATGTCCTTGTGTTTACAGGCTACACGCGCGTTCTGGCTGCCTTCTCGCAAGAGTACCTTGCAGAAGTGCTTCGCAGATACGAGACTGTCGCAGAGACGACGCAGCTCCAGCTTCCAGGTCTGGACAGCGAGGTGGATACCTTCCTCAAGAGATGGCACAGCGAGAGCCCGAGCAATGTGAATGTGCAGTTCGCGCGATCAGTCTCTCGTATGTGGCGAGTGCATCGGGTTCGGCAGAGCACTGCTGCCCTGTTCGAGCTCAACATTGCCCTCGACCGCCGTCGTCTCATGCTGTGCAACGCCGCTGCGTGGACGTGGCCCACGGTGCATGTCGTGGATGCTGCTACAGCAATGGCCGGGCAGCTCGTCCACGACCGCCGCTCGTACTCTGATTCCTCGGATTGGCTGGAACGCCTCGTACGTGAGATTTTTCTCATCGTGCGGTCAAGGAAGCCGGGGCAAGTCTCAAGCAAGCAATTCCTTCCTGACCTGGATATTGCACCCACCGTCGCTCGCGTCCGAGGGAAACAAGTATCTCTCCGCGACACCACATCTGCTGTGATCGATGCACTGGTGCAAGTTCTAGAGACCTGGCTCAACTTCCCCTCCCGGACACAACTCTTCGCCGCTTATTTTGTCATCCATATCCTCCACATCGTACAGAACGAGGATGCGTTGCTCTTGCCACCGATCTGGTATGCGCATCAGGAAGTCATGACGCAGGTACTTGGACGTCGCGGAGTTAAGTCAACGGCTCTGACCCCCGAGGATCTTCAACCCTTCATCGTCGCTCTTCGCTCCCACCCTATCGCATCCACAGCATCCCATGAGGCTGAGCTACTGCGCCAGATTTCCTCCGCACGATCTCGATGCATCCCCAGTCTTCAGGCGGTGTCTTCGTCGCTTATTTCGTTGTTACTGCCTCCGCAGAATGACCGTTCGTCGACGACATCATCTGCTCCGTCCAACACCCACTCATCCCCGACCGCACCCTCTGCGACAGCCCAACCTCGTCGTGTGAAACCTCGGATTCCACGCAATCCTCGTCCTCCCGTCAAGACGACCGGCCTCCCCACCCTCATTCAGTTCATGCGCGATGCCATGGTGGTCGTGCGGGAACCCTCCAGGGAGTCGTTCTCAGTGGTGCAAACAAAGATAGCGTCGAATCTCGACCGCTTCCTGCCCTTTCGCGAACATGGCCTCTCTCGCCGGAAGGTGCAAGGTGTAGGAGGCGCGTTCCATCCTGCCATCATGGATCTCCCGGGCGGCTTTGCTAGCTGTGTCCTCACCCGTACACACCTATTCAACTCACGTCTACTTCTGGAGCTCCGGTCGTCAAGTCATTACCGCAGTCTAGCTGAGTGGAAGCAGACTTTGCTCGACCACGGTTTCCAGGAGCCGAGTCCAGACGACAAGGAACAGAAGACGGCGATTGCTTCCCTCACTCCTATCCTGAACATGTCCTCGTACGGACAGCCTCAGTGCCGTCGATTCAAAGCCGTGCTGAAGGATCCGGTGAAGTACTTCCAGCAGGAGCAGCAGTTCCGCGACCTCTGGGCCCGGGTGCAAGCAACCAACACTGACGACCCTGAGTTGAAGAAGATTCCGTTTCTCCGCTTCCTCAAATGGACACAGTCGACGGTCAACAGCCAGAAGGTCTTCCCCATGCTAGGCAACCTCACCGGATATCTGCTCTCAGCCGACTTCGTCTATGCTGGTCGCGTTGCACGACCTTCTGTGGAGGAGATTGGCAGAGTGATAGCCCGGATGGGGTTGGGCTCTTTGCGGGGACTCATTGCTCTCGGTCACCCTCTTACAATGGATTCAAGCGCAGAACAAGTCGCGGACGCCTTCAAGTACGTGCATGATGAACTGGAGAAGGCTTTCACAGCAGAGGAGCGAGAGTGGATGATGTTCGACCCAATCATGGTAGAGCACACGCTATGTAAGTATAACCGCGTATTGGGCCCCGGCGGGGGCAGTGATTAGTTAGGTTACATAAGTATTCTTCTGGTAGTTGTACCCATATGTACGCTCGATGCGGGAACAAGTGTAGTACCTCCCTGTGGCAATAACCATTAGATGCAGACTTCTACAGGCGTATACATGTCCAAGCAATGCACTTGCTCTAAATCCACGCAATCTACTGGGCAGGACCCTCGGAGAGCGCAGAACGTTCTTGAGAAGGTCCCCCGGTGATGGTCAGACGACGCATTGCCTTCTGAGGCGGCTCCGAGGGCCCTTCTTCCTCCTCGTCACTGTCCTGCTTCCCATAGTCGGCCTTGCGTTTGATCTTCTTCAACGGCGAGACCGCCCTACGGGTGATAGCACGGATAGATGCGATATTATAATCCTGCATAATAATGTGAGTTCGCAATGTTTAAGTTCTGACAAGGTGTTGGAGGCTCACCCGCTGTACCTCGCTACTGAGCAGACAGATGGAGCGCAGCTTCGGAAGGAAGACATACTCGTGCCGTCCAACTTTGGCAAGATGTACGGCAAACCGCACCTGCACCATGTTGCTCGGACAGAAGATCTCAGGAGCCGTGCGCTCAACCCGCTCGCTGGTGCTTGAGCGCTCCGCAAACTGAGGCCTGGGATCATTATGATCAGTGCCTTGTTGCGTACAATCAGAACTAGAAAAACTTACGCGGCAGAGGCAGGCATGCGCTGCCAGTAGAAGACCGCGTTGTCGAGGGTATGAACCTCAGTTAGCAGTAGAGGACGGAGAATGTTGAGCGGGTCTATGACTTCGGCCATATCCGGATGGATGTCGTCAGCAGCCTGGTTGCCGGGCGTGAGATAGCGGCTACTGAAAGTCAATGTGAGGTCGCCCTCGGCTTCTCCGGGCATCCAAGTTCTCAACTGACAACCACGCTGCTGGACCTTCCCCTTCGCATGTTGGTACAAAGTACTCAGACCACGAACCGCTTTCTCGAACATCTCGCTGCCAAGACCCGTCAAGGTCACTGACTGCTTAAGACTGAGAAGGTTGCCGGGGTTCGGGTTGCGGGGAATTCTACAGGTGTGTATTTCGTTTGGGATAGGGAGCAGAGTGGATAGAAGGAAGAGCTTACTGGAAGCGGCGAATTGGTGGCAGAGTGCAGTCCCACAAGTACCCTTGAACGTTGAAGGTGCATTCCTCTCCGACGTCGGAGACCGGACGATCTTCATCATGGTCGACCAGCACCAGCATCGGAGGTTTGCGCAGCTCAAACAGACGTATGCAAGAGTCAAAGTCAAAGTCCTAACACTTCCTGTCAGCTGCATCCCACATCTATCTCACAACAATCCTACGTACCTCGCCGATGCTGGAAAGTTCACTTTGGGTCTCGTCCCTGCCAACACAGGTACGCATCTCCTTCTCGAGCATCTCTCCTACTCTACCATTGGCTTGTGTGTAATACTGGCAGATGATTGCATACTCACGATACTTGTCAGAATCTGTGCGAAGCTGCGAAAGAAGAGGCCCGCAGAAGGAGGACACAGTACTCATGACGACAGTGAAGACACGGGAGACTTGGACTGCAACGCGGGGTGGGCTGGCAGGAAGTGGAATGGGGGTGTCTGATTGCAGAGTTCAGGATCACAAGGTACTTGTGACAGCCTCTTCATGCTCTTCGGAACCATGCTCTTGCTCTTCCGAAACACCCCGTCCCCAAACAAAATCAACTGACCACTTGGAACGTTCCAGGTCTTGTCATGCAGAGGCTAGACAATTTTTTGCTGCCGGAAGCCCGTTCGCCGGTGATTTGAAGAATATGCAGCCGATTCGCTTGTGTAGTTGCGACCTGCCACGCCTGCTCAAGTGGCAGACACATCTGCTTCCTATGACCATACTTTCCTCATTTCATCCCTATTTATTACACTCAAACAAACGCATTTTTCTAACGCAATCTCATGCATCTAGCATTGGGTGCGGGAGATGTATCCAGCTGTATAAAACTTGGGAATGCTGCTGGGCGTCCTGATAGCAACTAGCGAAATCAAGCGAGCCATCACCACACAATATCTGCGCAACCCCAACTCTCTGCCGTTCGGAAGTCTCCTCCGGGATAACACGAGCATGGCTCTCAGAAATGCATAAATACCCCCGCGCCGTTCCCTATCCTCCAGAGTTCGATCTCCCTTCGCACTCTTCGTCCGCACCTCACTCTTTGCTCATCCGTGCTGTCTGTCCCCCATCCTCCAACCTCTCCAACTTCCTCTCTTGTCGCACTCTTCTACTCCCTCCAATCCTCGCTACTCTTCTCACTTCCACATGGCTCCCCGCAAGAACACCACCAAGGCGTAAGTGCCCTGCCAGCATACTTCTACTTTGTCTGCCGACTGACATATGCTTCTCCTAGTACTGCCAAGGTCACTCCTCCTCCGAAGACGCATTCCAAGGCAGCCAAGTCCACGCCTGCCAAAGTCACCCCGAGGATGAGTACCACCGGAAGTCGCACCACTGCTGCCAAAAAAGCTGCCACCGCCAAGGCCGCCAAAGTGTACGTTCATTCATCTTTGTCTGTTGTGACCACACTTATCTTTTGTCTTCAGCGTTGAGGCCCCCAAGGCTGTTCGTGGTGGAGGACGTAAGAAAGCAATCAGGTGAGTCATCCTTAGCAATCTCTATCACATTGCTCTAAGTGCAGGTAGTCCGGAGTACATCGACAGCGAGGCTGAGGAGGCCGATGAGGGCGAGGAGGAGGATAACGAGGAGGCTGAAGAGGTTGGTGGAGAGGACGAGGAGAGTGTTGAAGAGCGTACCGCAGAGGATCTCGGGTAAGTTTGTGCTTATTTTTTGCGACATCATCCTTATGCAAGGCAATGTTCAGGAGTGACGAGGAACGCTCTGTTGCGGGCTCTGATGACGAGGAGTATGCGGATGTCCGCAACGAGGTAGAGATTACGCCCAAAGTTGGGTACGTCTGCTCAGATAGCAGTGTGGTACTACATGGCCGCTGACCCTATAAATAGGCGTTCTCTGAAGAAGGGAGAAGTCCCCGTCAGCCAAGGCTCCCCCTCTCCCAAGTACGTACACTGCACAACTTGGTTATGAGAATGACTGTTCACATACCATCATCGTACAGCAAACGCAAGACCGCTCCGGCCAAGGTCGCTCCGGCGAAGGTCATCAAGGCCGCTGCGACCAAAGGTTCTCTTGTGAAAAACCGTGTTCCGACCCCTGCCAAACGGGGCAAGCGTGGGAAGGAGTATGTGATGTTGTCCTGATGCGTCCACACATATCTTATGTTACTCTAGGGAGGACTCCGATGACGCTCTTGACGAGAGGTAGGTACCCCGCTTATTCCTTCTCTGTCGCCAATCTGACTTGTTCTTAGTGCATCCCCGACCAAGAAGACTCGTACTGGGTCAGTTTCCTTTGCTGTTGCTGATTTTCAATCCTGATTGTTCTGCAGAACCGTTCCAGATCCAGTGGAGGCCTCTGATGAGGAAGATGATGTTGTTATGTTGGACTCTCCTCCTCCCGGAAGGCAGGCAGATCGGTGCGTAATATGTTATGCTTTCTCTGTGTGGATGTGTACTCATGTCTTGTCTAGGCCTAGTTCGGCCAAGTCTACTCCCAAGACGCTCCCTCTTCCTCGCCGCCAGACCATCAAGGCGGCGGCTGAGAGAGCTGCAGCTCAGAAGGCCAGTTCGAAGAGTCCGACAAAGGCTGCGGTGGGCAAAGGAAAGGTCACCCGCAAGGCTAACCCCCCCGAGTGAGTAGTTATGTGTTTTAACTGTGTCCGTAACCTTACATTGTCTGCAGTTCTAGCGACAACTTCTTCAACCCGGGGGAGGAGGAGATTGATGAGGAGGAGTAATGCAACCCTATCCCAACTTTGACTCGTCTCTTATAAGCCTTTGCTCTCTCTTCCTATAGTATCAAACGGCAGACTCGCCTGTTCAAAGGTCACTTCAATTCTGCCCCTGTGATGTTGGAGGATGATGTAGAGGATATCCGGGAGACGTACGTCTGTTCAATCAATTTGTTACACACCTCTCATTGAAACATTCAATGTCAGTATCAGCGACATCAAGATCAAGCAGGAGAGGGAGCCACGAACACCTCGGGCTTCCAAGATCAAGGACGTTCAGTTCAAGAAGTGAGTACCGTTTGCATTGAGCTCAGGGCCATGCTGATTGGCATACCAGGGACGTGGACATGGAGGTGGACCCCGAACCTTCCTCGTCCTCAGATGTGTCTCCGGAGATATCAGACATCTATCTCCAGAATCTTCTGGAGATGAACATCCACGACAAGGGCAAGGATTGCTCTGTTGGGGTTCTTGACTACAGCACTCCTGACTCCATTGACCCGGTCCTTCTTCCGACGTACTCTGCTCTTCCTCGGGTGCAGTAAGTACTGTTGTGACTATAGCTAAGCATCACATTGAAGCTGACGGTGCTCTCCACAGACCGTGTGAGGCAGACTTTGCGAACAACCCCATCATGACGGTTTCTCCCCAAGCTGGGATATTCAGTGAAGATGCATACGACATCTGTCGGCAGTGAGCAGTACTCTTTTGTCTTTGCTGTTCCCTCTGGTAACGTTGTATGCTTCTCCAGGTCCGTACTGCGGGTCATGCTCTATGCCGGTGGACGTGCCAATCCAGAGGACGATCCCTTTGTGATCAACCCTGCTCGATATGACCCTGCAGATGCCATGCCGTACACCTTTCCCGGAGCTAAGGCAACAGTGCTCTGTGCAAAAAATGCCAGTGATGTGGCCCCCTCCCGTCTTATCTGCGTTGACGTGGTTATTGTTCTTGACTGCAACATTGTTCACTGGACCAATGTGTACGGTCAAGACAAGCTTACTAAGCAGCTTGTGGGGGTCCCGATGCGCGGGGAGCACGAGCGTGCAACTGCTTTCTTCGGCACCGTGTTTGGTCACAACAAGCTGGGGATGACCTCCTATAGTATTGGCCAGAAGGAGGCGGCTGGCATTGCCTATCGCAGTGTCGTCTTCAACGCAGCGACACCTAGCACACCAAAGAAACCGGGTACGTGGTTATATTCTACAAATGAATCCTTGCTAAGATCGTGTTCCAGTCGCAAACATCAAAGGACTGGGGTTTACTCCAAGGGGTCCTCGCACGCCTGCAGCTCCCCGCATGAATGCTACCCCCACTCGTTCCCTCCTGGATATGCGCGACAAGACCGCCTGGGCTCATACCGATGACAGTGAGTTTACTTTCAATTATCTCTGATACGCAACAAGCAATGACAAACTCGCAGTTGGGCTGTGGGATGCACGGGAGTACTTCTGTGCAAACAAACCGGATTTGCTCGTTTACCGGCATGAGGATCTTACTTCTCTTCCACGCTTGTCCCAGGAGTTGCAGTCTGGTGACATTGCGCTTGTCTACTATTCCGCTTCCACGTACCAGACCACCTCCACCTCCTACTACTCCGCCAAGCACGTCATGTCCCACAACCTTTACGGTGTTGCCCTCCTTGCCCGTCGCAATGATGTCTGAGTAATAGTGTTGTACGCTTATCCCCTTCTTCAAAATCTCCCCTCCGCTTTGCATCAATCAATGGTAGTTCGATAATCTGTAGTTGCGCCCTCCCATGTATATGGCTATACTTGGAATATACCCGTATACTGCATTCTGTTGCGTGACTTGGAACAGGAAATACAACTAGGGACTTAGCATAAGTTCAAATGCGGTCACACCGATTGCACGTGACATCAACCGCAACATGCTAGACGCGCAGAAAGTTCAACATGGGCGCTCATAGGCAATTCCAACTTCAACTCCAACCACCAGATGCAACTCACACTGTTGTACCGCCCTACCAGCCTGCCGCTACTTTGCCACTGGATTCTTATCCCCTGGCTTCTATCATATGTCTTGCTGTATGCAGGACTTGTCTCCAGTGAGAGCTATGCTGCTGGAAGACACGCCCTGAGCTCGCATTCGAGCAGGGTTGCCTTCCGTTTGGAGGACCAATCTGGTATGCTAGCACTTTGTACCATGCCGTTCTCCACCCATACTTATTGCTCTTATCAGAACTCCAACTGCTGGTCACAAGACCTTCAGGCAGGTTTGGCATAGACGTGTCATCCGCGCTTGCCAGACCTAGGGTTACGTCAGACACCCTTTTAGAAAGTTCTGAGTCCCTTGTGGGCAGGGTTCTGGGAGGCACCCTCGGTGCAAGCCTCCCGTTTGTCTGTCAACACGTCGGCATGGTGGAGGAGTCTACAGACTCTGCCGCTGCGCCTGATGTTGTTTTGTCCTTGCATGAAATTGGCAATGTTGCGTCTTGTAGAACACTATCGCATAGCCTTCTGAGCACCATGCAGCGAGTGCGGAAGCGTATATGCATGGCCAAATGGGCACAGATAAGATCTATGTATGCATCCCATGACCATGGTCCAGAGCTCCGTCGTTTGATATGTCCGCAGCAGTACCGTAATCCCTTGCACCGAGCGAGCACATCCCAGGATCACATATCGCTGACCTCTATTGAACCTCCTGCATGTTTTGGTGGTGCCAAGTTTCCTCGACGACCTCAACAGGAAGGACCTTCTCATACCCGTATTTGGTCAGGCAAAGATGTCACTCCGTATGTTCTACAAGGAGATGTGCAACCTGAGTGCAACTATCGGTTTTTGTCATATGCACCGCTTTCTATTCTGTCAGACAAATCAATCATTGCAGCGGATATTCCTATACATGAGTTTGTCCGTAAGATGAGTAGATCGGTGCTGTTGGACTTTGCTCTGAAACATTCAATGACCAATGTTACGGTTCGTCACAACAAGTCTACTATCATAGAACACATACAGTCACATGAGTGTGTTAGTTGCCCAAAATTTGCATCGACATTTGCCCAGGTTTCTCTTCCACAGTCTAACAAAGCTCGAAAGAGGGCTAGTCGCGCAAAGTGTATGACCAAGGCTATCAACTTCCCTCCTTCTCCTCTTGATGAGAACCTCACAGATGCTACGGTACGAGGGTTTGCAGAAGATATTCAAATCTGTAATTTCATTGAATCTGCATGCGCTGTTTGCGGTCTACTGTCTTACAAGTCTGAGATGTCAAGGCTTGCAGATGCCAATATTGACAGTACCCTGTTGATCCCGGACACTCCAGTGACAAGGGCTGAACGACAAACTGTTACAGATCCCATAAAGCCTCTCTCTGGCCCCGTTCTTCTGCCTCAATGTGATGATGTATGCAAGACCTGCTTAGAAGAGCTGAGTGAAGGGAAAATGCCTCCTGACGGTCTTGCGAATGGTTTGTGGATTGGAGAGGTTCCGCCCGTGCTTCAGAATCTCAGTTGGACAGAGAAGATGCTGATATCACGCGTGAAGCACAATATATGCACCGTAAAAGTTCATGTCTCCGGAATGTCCAAGATGAAGGCTAATGTTGTCAGTCACTCTTTGCCAATGCCCAAGATATATCACGCGTTGCCTCCGCCTCGTGATGACTTGGATGAAGTCCTAGCATTTATGTACATTGGGCCCAATGTTCCAACATATAAAGAGTTCAAGAGGACTCCGATGCTGGTGAGGCGTAACAAGGTTAAGGAGGCCCTCGAGTGGCTGAAGCTCAACCATGAGGACTATGCAGACTTGGATATTTCATATGAGAACCTAGACGCATATCCAGAGGATGAGCCCCCTGTTGTAGTAAACTACACTATGAGCATGGCCACAAACAAGGACTCGGAGTCGACAGCTGTAAATGACACTGAAGAGGATGAGGGTGTAGAAGATGGTGACTGTCCATTTGTAGTCCATGGTCTTACAGGCACATATCTGGAACATCTTGGCAAAGTGCGGCCCTATGAGATTACTGCGCGAGCTGTGGAACATTTCAAATCTCAAGGAAAAGCTCTCGGTATAGGACAGGCAAAGCAACCAGAAAGTATATACGACAACCCCCAACTCTACCCACAGATGTTTCCATGGCTCTTCCCCTATGGATATGGTGGACTTAGAAACTCCCGGATCCAGAAACCTGTCAGCGAGGAGAGGCGCAAGCAGCAGTTGCTCATGTATCATGACAAGAGGTTTCAGCTCGAGCCACTATTCCCCCTAGTTGCCCTCAATCACGAACAGATCAAAAAGTCAGCTACTGCTGGATACTTACTAGCTGACCATAACAAGTTTAACGAGATAGCCAGTCGTATATTGAGCATCAGTTCCAGCACGCTGACTGCACTCATAGAACGACTGAAGGAAGGTCCTGTTAAGCCTGAAACGGAGTCTGAGAAGGCTTGCTTCAAAGTGCTCAATGACCTTGATCATGTAAACCACAAGGTTCAGGGATCCATCACGAGCAAGAAGTACATGCGAAATGAAATATGGTCATTGGTTTCCTACCTTGGAGCACCATCTTGGTTCATAACCTT
>ML211823.1:0-11197 GCA_004369055.1 Polyporus arcularius HHB13444
GCGTGTCTCCAGCTACATGTTCCACTTGAGATGGTGCTGCATGGAAGGGGAAGGATGAAACTCACATCGCGACGGTCCCTGCTATCGCCACGGCCACGAGAACCAGAGCCATGGCGGCGGGCCTCCAGCTGTCGATTGTGGTTAGTACAGCATACCCGATCGAAGATCCTGAAGTGCACTCACGTCGCGGCGGGTGTGGCTGTTGCCTCGACCACGAGAACCAGAGCCATGACGGCGAGCCTCCAGCTGTCAATTTGTAGTGAGTACGACATACCCAATTGAAGTTCCATGGAGTGTACTCACATCGCGGCGGGTGTGGCTATTGCCTCGGCCGCGGGAACCAGAGCCATGGCGGCGAGCCTCCAGCTGTCCATTGTGCTGAGTATCATATCCTCGACTACAGATAAGTGAGCGTACTTACGTCCCGGCGGGTGTGGCTGTTCCCTCGGCCACGGGAACCAGACCCGTGACGGCGCGCCTCCAACTACGTACTTCACTTCAGATGGTGCTGCTGCATGAGGGATAGCAAGACTTACATCACGGCGACCCCTGCTATCACCGCGGCCGCGAGAGCCGGAACCGTGACGGCGAGCCTCCAGCTGGTTGAATGATGTTTGTATCAGCCGCGACCAGGATGTGGGGTAGTGTAAACAGCTACTTACATCACGACGGTTCCTGCTGTCACCTCGGCCGCGACTGCCCGAGTCTCCACCGTGACGAGGATCACGCACTTCGACCTTGACGGGGCTACGACCTCTGACAGGGAAATCGACCACATTGACGAGGTCATTCGTGGCAGACACCACATCAACGCTTCCCGGAAGCTATTAGAAAGGCGGTCAGAAGGTCCATCTACAACCAACAAGCTGTGAGACATACAGGGATAGCGGACGCGGAGGCGATGACCGCGGCGAGGACAAAGAAAACGAAGTTCTTCTTGAATTGCATTTTGATTGAAGCTGGGAGGCTATAGACGTCGAGGGCGATACTTGAGTGTGCGAGGGAGCTGGAGCTACGAGGCTGAGGAATTGGGACGCCTTGGTGTCTCCTCTTTATACTCTCGAAGGGCTGCCAAGCATGTTCCTGGAGAACGCACTCGTCCATGAACAGAGTGAGTGCCGTTTACCTCAAAGTTCTGAGGAGCTCCTCAGAACAAGTCCCGCAGCATCTTGGCACTGAGAGAACATGCGATTTTTTTGTGCGCGGCGCAAGCGCAGTCGCAGCAACACTGACAACTCCAACTTGCACTCTTGGCGATTCTGTGGGAGCAGTTGTCAGAGGATATATAAATAGTTTATTCGACATACGCTCTTTGATGAATAGCCGACCTACCAGCTCGCGATGGATGTCCAAGATATGGCTACGCTAACATGATGTACACGCATGAGGTGCGGTTTGCGAGGGTTATTGCTACACCGAGCAACGAGGATGAACATCCCGGTGGCTCGGTCAGAGCTGTGTTAGATCCGAACAGTCGTCCTGAACGAGTTCTGTGCGAAGGAACCCCTACGAGTGGTTCTGGGAAACACTTAGCATTGACATGCGGAGAATAGGGTGACCGCCGCTCACATGGGAACTTGTGTGCGACCCGGATACTGCATCGGGTAACAGGTTCTCTCTGCGACTCTGAGTGCGGTGTCAGTATGGAGGTCTAACATAGCTCACAAAGGAAGATCTCGCACATCAATTGCACACGCTCGCTTGGCCGCTACGATTGGGTTAACGTTTCCCGCTGCGCGTTCGGGGTGAGAGTGTGGAGGGCTATCGCATCCATCGGTCTGCAGAGGAGCACACTGGAGTACGAGCTCGCGCAACTATCATGCCTCATCACAACATGCGCTCACCGCAATGCGCTGTGCCATCAGCTATCACCGTTCCTTCTCATGTTTGATGAGTGACCGATACGTTCATGGAGGAGCGCAAGCACACTATGCGTGCATATTCGCTGCTCTGAGCTCTCTCACGGGCCACTACCGCGAGGATCGAGGCCTGCTGCGCTCTCGTCCATGATTCAAGCATGGAGTTGCAGGGTTGTAGATGCATGGGAGGACTGAGCTGCTGGAGCAATCGATGCAACCCGCAGTCACAGTTGCCACCGTGGTTAACGTCGAGTCAAAACGGCGTGCGGCGTGCGAGTCTCCGTAGATGTCTCCATGGTACAGCTCCGCTACTGCTGTTCCTGTTACTTCCCCGAGACCCGGCAACGGAACACGTCCACCGCCGATGTTCCATCCCGAGACCAAGGATGCGGTCACGGCGAGGTCTCCGAGTGGTACGATGACGAGCAAAGGGCCCGTCATGCGCGCATCTGCTCAAGCATGCACGCTAAGACACTTGGCTAGAGCGACCGGTATGACAGTCCGTGTTCGCACGGGAGGGCGTGGTGAACAGTGCAGGGTTGAGTTGACCTGCTCACACGACCTCCCCCACTGAACGTGAACACCCGCATGCGCCACCCATGGTGACCAATCATCAAAGTGGCCTCTCACCTTGTGCAGTGCCGTACGTACGTAGCTGGGCGTGTACAACATTGCCTCTTCGTCGTCATCTTGGTATCCGATGGCACGACCGGGCCATGGCGCAGTGGAGCACGACGTCTTGGGAGTCGGCAACTTGCATAGGGGATAGATGAAATCCTGGCCAGTGTTATCCGCTCACAAGACAGGCACCATGTACACCGCCGCGGAAGTGGCTCGAGCGTAAGTATCCATCGCATCGGGCTAACAAACCAGGTCGTTCTTACTATCGAGCAGCGAACATCGATGTGGACTGTGCAGCTGCTTTGCATTCCTTGATTCGACGATTGGCTCAACGATCATGGTATCCTGGATTCGTGTTCCATGCGATGGATATTGCGACATGCCAAGTGCTCGAGAACATGCTCGAGCCCGGTGGGTATACGAGATTGATGCCAGTGCGAATACAGGGAAGTCCGTGTCGTGTCCGTCATGATGATCCGGTTGCGTAGCATTGCGTAAAACTTCGATAGCAAGAACAAGAAGCGGAACCTGTATGCACGATGCTCAGTCAGCAGCAGCGACAAAAACAACCAACCCAAACGGACTTGGCCTTACCATGCATCTGCAGCGTGCGCCTACAACGACACCCCCGTTCTATAGCTTGGGAGATGCCTTGGGAGAGGCCCTGGGAGAAGCCCTACTGAGCACCTGGACGCGGTCCCCAGCCAAAAACACCCCCTCCCCCTTCTCGAGATCGACGTTCTCGAGAATCACCCCTGCAGGGCTCGGCGAGCCTTGGCGCAGCGCAGCAGCGTTCGCATTCTCTCCACCAAGCCCCGTGAGCCCGAGCCCGACCATAGAGTCCGACGGGAGCTTTCCGTGCAGCTTCTCCTCTGAGCCTACGGGGACGCTCCTCTTGCCCCGCGCTCTCTCTCGCTCCCGCCCCCTCTCGTCATCCGCTCGCCCGAAACGGCTGCGACGGTCGCGCCGGACACTGAGGCGCGAGTACGAGCCGAACGTGCGGATGATCATCCAGAAGTTGAAGAGCCCGAACGCGAAGACGACGGAAATCGCGACGCGCACCCCGAGCGCCTGCGTGGCCGTTAGCGGCACGGACCCGTCCTGATCGGCCTGGGAGCCGGTCCGCCAGACGAAGGAGAGGATAGCGACGCAGAAGGAGATCATGGACCATGCTAGCCAGATGGCCGGGGTGGCGAGGAGGACCCAGATGTTCCAGAAGAGCGCCGTCCGCGTTTTCTGCGCTTCCTGTAGTGAACGTCGGATGTGAGTGACATAGTAGCGGCAACAAACGTCGAATGCAAGCGTACCTCAGCCCACCGAGATGCTCGATCCATGCTACGCATCGTCCCGAAGTGCACGATGTACACGCAGCCGTAAGACAGACTGACGATCGCAAAGACCAGTGAGAACAGCGCGGACCATCTCGTCAGAGGGTCGTTAGCCGCGTCTTGTATCTGGAAGATCGTCAAGAGGGTCCTGCAGAACAACGTCAGTCTCTCCGCCACTCTTGTACGAACGAGCCTCGCTCACGTGCACAGCAGAGCAGAGACGAGATTGAACGTCTTCCACTCCCTCAATAGGGTATCAACGAAGTTCTCCCAAGAGATCTTGAACCGTGCCAGCGCGGGCGAGACGACGGGCGGGGTCCACTCCTCTGGATACGGTATACCTGCAGACAGTGCCTTCTGTCCTTGCCCTCCTGTAGGCGTGGCGAACCCAGTGGCGATTGCAGCGTCTATGGAAGGATCATGGCCGAAGACGCCACACGCGTCGATGAGGCGCTGTATCTCGGGCTTGCTCACTTCGGCATCCTCGAACACTCGTGCTACGCGCTGCCAATACAGCGCCGGAAGCCGCAACAGGAACCCCATGTACAACTGACGGGGCAGAGTGTATGTGAAGAGGAAGGTGGTGTCGTTCACGAACGCTCGCCAGGGCGGTAGTTTCCGTCGACGCTGCTCGGCCTTGTAGTCCTCATCATCAGTCTGCTGCGTCGTGCTGCGTTTGGTAGGGGCTCGGGTAAACAAACTTCGAATTGCTGCGCCAAGCCCCGCCGATGTCTCTGCAGTTGGCCTACTAGGAGAGTGCTCCCGTCGAAACCCAAACCAGCGTATGTGAGAACTGAATGGATCGACAGGTATGAAGGGCTCATCGCGGGTATGATTACGATGCAGGTTCCACCCCTGCAAGATCCTCAGCGGGGACGCAGCACGTGATTGAGCGGGAGAGCGAGATTGAGGCGTCTGGAATGTATCACGTCCTTGCAAGAGCGGCGAGAGGTTGTGGCTCGGAGGTCGGTTACTGGCGCTCTGGCTATGGCCTTGCCGGGACGGAGGAGGTGACTGACTGAAAGTCTGTCCTCGTGCGGAGCCTTCGCGCGATCGGAGGGATGGCGAGGCTACAACGGAGTCGCTATGACCCGCACGGCCTCCGATAGCTGCGGGACCGTGTCAGTAACGCATTCACTGCGCTCTCCTCCAAAGGATTCGGTCGATTACCACAGGTCGATGGATGAGATCTGCGGAAGTGACATGCCCTCGGCGGACCGGGCCTGGACGCGATGCACGCGAGTAGGATATATAACCCCACTCAAGAGAAATTCATCATAGCCCGGGCTGTAGTTGAGCTGCATTAGAGCATGACCAGCGCCTCCTCCCGTGCAGATCGCACAGAAACCCGCTCGTGCTTGTCTATGCATCGTGGATGACATGTCGTTTCCGCAGTTCAGCAGGAGGCAGCAAGGCCCCTCCGGCCACTTCGTCTCACAGGAAGCCGACGCCGGATTTCCAGTGTTCAACCGGTGCGCAAAATTGCGCCACGCACAAGCAAGCTCATGATGATGGTCAAGGTGGCTCCAGGTCGCACGATTTGCGTATCACATAGTTATAGCGTATGCGCTGCCATAGAGTTGGCCATGGCGGCGGGCCAGGCATCAAAACTCGGCGGCGGCGGTCAAGGCGGGAGCAGGACCAGGCGGGCCATCCGTCACTGTGATTTGTATGTGACGCTCTGCGCAGGGCTCAATGTCTTCGTCCGGCGGACTATCCGGTGGATAGTCCGCCGGACGAATCTCCCAGTCGCTCAGACGTGCTCGTCCCATCAAGAGCATACCACGCCCGAGAACTGTCCGCTTGTTCAGGTGCCCTACTACCATTGGCACCGTGCCCGATTGCGGTTATTTGGGGAAGAAAACGCTGCGAGCCCTTGCTCCATGCCGACACAGCAGTCAATCCTGTGACCGCACAGACCAGGCTCGGATCAAAGGATATGTATCGACGTCCGTGAACAGGAGGTGCCGCATACACGGACGGGTATGGCAAGTTGATGGGACTATGGGGCATTGGCAGGTGTCGTAGAACTGTCACTCACATTGCCTGACGTTCTGCAACGTCGCCGGAAGCGAGCGCTCGCTTGAGTTCCTCTGCCGTGGCGTGTCCTTCGTGATGGACGATTCAGACTCGCTCTGGCGTATCGTCCCAGGAAGCGAATGTAGCGCTCTGAGACTACCTGAGGCGGAGTCGATGGAGGTCAACGAGGTAGAGGATTCCATGTTCCGCCTTGCAGCGCGACCTGGGGATTTAAGTCGCTCCAAGACCGGAGACGTCTGTGTAGGGAGCGCAGACAGCTTGTCCGAGCTCGTCAGGTTAGACGAGGATGATGCGGACTCTGTAAAACGCGAATATGAAGGCTGGGAAGACGAAATCGACGCATATACTCACCTTTCGACTGCTGTTCCCCGCCTTCCGATGGGAATGGAATGGAATCCGAGCGGTCAGAGTGGGACGGCCTGACTCTCAGGGTATCATCATGCGTTGACATCGCTTGGAAGCGTCCAGTGGCACGTTACAGGAAAACGACTGGTATTCCGCGGGCCGTCGCAGATGTGCAGTCGTTTGGACAGTGTGCCTACAACCGTCACGGTCTGAGTCGTCTGAGTCGTCGTCTGAGTCGTCGTCTGAGTCGTCGTCGTCGCCGTCGTTTGAGTCGTCGTCACGGCGGTCGAGTATTCGTGGATGTCGTAAGAGGTAGTCAGAACATGGTGGAGAAAACTGAATGTCTTGCCCAAGGAAGCCCATTTGGTTGGTGTCAGGATACCCACGCGCTCCCGATATGGAAGCTTGACGCGGTTGTGGCTGCGGGCGCTTCTGACAAGACGAGTCGGTCGGGCGGCGGCGGAGTACGTATAAGTACTGGCCTCGCGAAGCCAGATGTACTTCACAGCATATGTAGCATGAGGGAGAGTACTCAATGGACATGCATGTCTCAGTCGGCGAAGACTAAAGGTTGGATTGCCTCACTTTGACGAAGTGAACTTCTGAGTTGAACCAAGCACGTGGCAGTTCAACTCAGGGGTTGCGCCAGCGTCTCGACTTCCCCTTTTGCTCGAGTCGGCTACATAGCAACACCAAGCCCTCCCAAGTTCGTCGCCTCGCTTGTATGTAAGAACACTGCGTCGGGCACCGACAGCAGATTGGATGGTTGGACTAAGTGCCGAAGGCACGAACGCGCCTCCCCGGAAGACGATTCATCTCATAACCTACGGCCGCAGTACGACGAAATCCTCAACTACGTGCCATAACAGCCTGCATTTCGCACCATCACAATAACATACCCATTTGACACCGACAATTTTCAAGCACTACGTTCACACATCATCACCAATCGAAGGTCGGTCGACAAACACTGTCAACTTTGGCGAAGAGGAACCTTCAAGTGCAACCATGAATCCTTGAATCGAGGGAGATGTGAGCAGCGTCGATGCACTGGCGTCTTACAGAAGACTTACAGAAGGGCAAGCACAACTAGCCATCCATGGGGAGCCTGCCATCCAGCGGCATCTCGAAAATGTCATCCCACGAAAGCGATGACCACTTTTCCGGGTGGTTTTTGGCATCCTGGTAGTGCGCAAAGGCGTATGCAGTCTGTCGCGCACATACGGCCGGGGAGACGCGGCCAATGCCTGTGGCGAGGCCCGTCATGCCAACGGACGCGATGGGGGCCAGGCCTGAGTCTTTCTCAGCCGCGCGGGCGTTGTGCTCGTCGATCGCGACGAGGAGAGACCAGACGCAGTTGTACACGATCTCCTTGTGCCACGTGACATTGGAAGGGAAGCGCATCGTCGGGCAGAGAGCGATATACCGGCAGTCGAACGTGTTGGGGTGGCAGGGCGTGCCGGTGAGGGGGATCAGAGTACATGTACCAGGAGGCGCAAAGCCTCGCCAGCGCTGGTATAGGACGGTCTGTGCTGTGCGGGTGAGGGCTTCTTGATCATCTGCAGGTGCGAGGACCTCTGTCAGGATCTGGTCAAACCTGTGGAAAGTAGCAGAGTTAATTGTACGTCAATTCAGCGAGAAGCGGCGACACCGTACCCTCCATCAAATCTGCCAAACGAATTTGCAGGAGAGACAATACAGTCAAAGGTCCTGTTCAACTTCTGAAGACTAGTGTGTACAAAGGACACGCGATCCCGAACTTCGTCTGGAACGAGGGCGAAGAACGACTGTCGCCACTGGTCGACAAGGTCTTCATCAATAGAGAACAGGGTGACCTCGATAGTCATGGAGGCAGCGGTGAGGGTGTAAATCCGAGAGATGCAGGGGAGCTTATGATATGGGAGTTCGAGTTCGATATGGATCGGTCGATGAATCGATGATTATAACACACTGCGTTTGCCAGGTTACTCGGGGGCCGCAAGACGTCACGAGTTCAGCTCGGAGGGGGGTTACGAGGCGGGATTGCGCCTCGCAGTGTCTCGTAGCAGGTACTAGGCCGTATAGAAGAAGCTCGTAAGCGTATGGGGAAACCAGCTGGTGGAGGGCGGGAAGGGGGCGCGAGAGAAGTTCAAGTTGAAGTAGGTCTGATCTCCGCCAGCGTGCCCGGCGCTTACTTACCTAAGTGTTTGTTTGACCTCAGACCTGCTTCCTCAATAGCACAAGACCGGCTCTTTGCTTCGCCATATCCCTGGAATATCTGCGTCGCGTCTCTTTCGAACCGATGTGCAGGTTCACTTCCTCGCGCCGTCGCTGGTACTTACTCGTTCGACTCGTTCACTCTCAATTCTGGCACGAGTGCAGCTCCTGGATGGCGAGTGCTGTCTGCGTTACCGGCCAGCAATATCAAAGCGACTACATTGCAGCCATTTTCGAGTCTAGGCACCTGCTAGCGGATTCCCACATCGTTACCACCGTTCCAAGTTTTGCTGCCCGTGGTTGACGCCCGAAATGCCGAGCTCGAGGTACAAGGACTAGGAATCCTGTAGTACTAGGAACCTATGTGCTCTGGCTTGGTCAGACACATGTGACTCTGAAATTTGAGTGATGATGAGAACATACTGACCCGAATGAGATCTAGTGAGTGCACATCCCAGCTATCTCGTTTCCATGGCCATACTGAGCACAAGGTACCCGAGGATACCCGCAGAACGCAATGCTATCACTTGCGATCTGGATGACGGCTGCGCCCGGGCACTCAGTAGCGGATCTCGCGGAGTCTCGCGGACAGCCAGCCTCTCTGTCACGCTACCCATCGTCAACGAGGCCTGTGATGATCCTATCCAGTATTCCTGGCATAGTAAGCTTGACGGTTGGCTTCGTGTCTCAGTCTGCTAACGTGGTCCTCAGATCGATTGATTTATAGGCCAGGTAAGTACGTGATGCATATGGATCGCCACACCGACGTCACTTCACGATACGTCAACTTCCGTCAATGCGCCCATAAAAGCGCTGCTTGCGCCCTGTGTAGGGCAGCCATGAGGGGCCTTGCAAAACGCGCATCCGGAACATGCGACGGCGCTGCCGAGATGATACGCTCACTCCATACGTGCGTCCACAAGCCGAAACTTCCCGTCGAAGGTACGTTACGGGGTTGTCTCAAGTAATATCGAATGGCTAACCAATTTGGCCTACTTATCATCTGGCAGTGGGGCAGTTAAATGTGACGAAGATGTGAACGAGTCGACCTCAGTTCCCCCCTGTTTTCATTCGCCATGTCACAGGCCACGCTCGCCCCCGAATCCCATTCTAACCTGGAAGATGTCAAGAAGGCTTCACCTCGGAAAGGGCTGGCCTTCTGGATGGCTTTCCTTGCTGTCCTGGCTTCCCTGTTTCTCAGCGTGCTCGATCTCTCCGCTGTTCCCACTGCTTTACCGACCATCGTCGCAGATCTTCAAGGCGGTGATCAATATGTATGGGTGGGGTCTGCTTACTCCTTAGCCAGCACAGCGGTGCTGCTTCTGTGCGGCCGCATGGCAGATATCTTCGGAAGAAGGCCCGTCATGCTCACTTCTATCGCCCTCTTCGCTCTCGGCAGTGCCCTGGCAGGGGCGGCGCACAACATGAACATGTTGGTGGCCGCACGAGGTGAGTTGCTTGCACCTTCAGAGTTTGGATATCAATTGAACAACGCACCTTCCAGTTATTCAAGGATTGGGTGGCGGATGCATCTATGCGATGACTCAGATCGTCACGTCCGACCTAGTACCTCTTTCCGAGCGGGCAGCGTACCAATCTGCCCTCGTGATGGTATACGCCTTAGCGGCTGGTATTGGTCCCTTCATTGTGAGTCTTCCCTTTTCGACAAGCATGCTCCCGAGCTAATCGGCGAGCTTGAAGGGGGCAATACTATCGGAGAAGGCTTCGTGGAGGTGGATATTCTGTCAGTCAATCAAGCATTGCCTCCATTGCTCCTCTGACGCTCCTTAAATCCAGACATCAACTTACCGTTGACCGGCGTGGCGTTCACTCTTGTGGCGGTCTTCCTTCGAGTTCATACTCCCGGAGGGGCTATATTGACGAAGCTGTCTCGCGTGGACTGGACGTGAGTGATTCGCTTATTCTGTATTAGATGCGGCTAAAACGCTGCGACAGAGGAAATGCACTCATCGCGGCGGGATCAACCTTCACGCTCATTGGACTGATATGGGGAGGGGTTCACTATCCATGGGGTTCTGCACACGTCCTCGGACCTCTCATCAGCGGAGTAATCCTCATAGTGGCATTCTTCATCTACGAGGTCCTATTTTTCCGCCGATCGACTTCCGAGGAGAACATCGGCGACAGCACATCCTCAGCTACGCTACCGTTCGACCTCTTGGATAATCGCACAAGTTTGTTCGCGTGAGTGGGGATGTCCCTTGCACATCTCGTCTCATCACGCTCATGCACACCCAGCTTCGTGGCCACCTTCCTACACGGCATCACTAGTGTGGTACTCATATGTGAGTTTCAGACGTCAGCCCTGCGGAGTTTTGCGATCATTGACGCCACAGCAGACTACATGCCCGTGTTCTTCCAGGCTTGCCTGGGCGCATCACCAATTCGGTCGAGTGTGGACATTTTACCCGTCGCCCTCGTCATGACCCCCTTCGCGATGCTTTGCGGCATCATCATCAAGGTCACACAGAAGTATCGGCCAATCAATTACTTGGGATGGATCTTATTGATTGTCGGCTTCGGCCTGGTGACTCTCTTGCGCCCGGAGAGTCCCACGGCCAAGTGGGCTGGCTTCCAGTTCATCGCCGCGGCGGGAACCGGCATAATCGTAAGAGCATGCTCTCGCACCCGGACATGTACTTACTCATCGTTCTCGCTCATACACAGTATGCCTCTACGCTGTTCCCCATTTTGGCGCCGCTACCAGTAGCTCGCAACGCCGCGGCAGTTGCGTTCTTCGCTTTCTGCCGAAGTTTCGCGCAGGTCAGTGTCGAGATTATCCACAAA
>ML211824.1:0-11193 GCA_004369055.1 Polyporus arcularius HHB13444
AAGCGCCCCGTGAGAATTCGTCCCGGATAACCCCTTATAAGATGGCTTGTATGGACCTCATATGGGGTAAACGGCCCTGATATGGTTTCGTATCTTGTTTCTAAGCCCCTAATATGGTATCTTACAAAGTAAGTGTGCTTATAAGGTTTCGTCAACCTTTGTGACATCATGATCAGCACAGTTCCCTCACTCATCGAGTTCGTGTCCTCGGCTTTGATGGGACGACAAGTTGCAACTTCAAGCAAGGAAGGAGTTGTCTCTTGAATGATTCGGCTGTTTGTTGCTGTTGTCGCTCACTGACCATAGGCACTATGTGTGTCATGTATCGTGAATTGTCCAGGCGGAGAAGGCCATCATGACGCGAGAGACGGAAGACGATGAAAGGACAAGATCACGGCGGGCAACGCCGGAGTTTCTGCTTGGGAATAGTCGACGAATCGGCGCGCCGCGACGACACCTATTCGTTGACTTTTCTCACTCAGAAAAAGGCGAGGAAAAGGCAAAGGAAGCCTGCCTTTTCCTCGCCTTTTCCTCGTTCGAGAGAAATGGGAGAACAGATGTCCTCGTGCTGACTTTTCTGGCGTCGAAAATCCGACATTGTCTGCCGTGAGATGAGTTGTAGACGCACTGCGCAGCGTCGACGTGCAAGATCCATCTAATTGAAGATCTTGCGACGTCGCGCCTCCATGGACTGTCGCTAATTCGCATTCGAGTAAGCCCGGCTGCTCATGTCGAGCTCCCCAATGTAACACAGCAGCAGTACTTACCTGTCGGAGCGCGGCTAAGCGCACTCACCCAAAGGCTCGCGTATGCGCATATAATGCGCGTGAAAGACACCCCAACGAGGCCGACCACCGAGCGGAATGTCTCGCGAATACTATCGACCATCGACGAGGACGTGCACTGTGCGGCGTCGGAGGGGCAGCTGTGGAAGTCCATCCGGTCGACGGATATCAGCCGCAAGGCGCGTGTATTCCTCTGGAAGTCCATCCATGATGCGTATGGAATCGGGGGATACTGGGACCACATCAATGGCTACGCGCAGCGGGCAACCTGCTCAGTATGCGGCTGTCAAGAAACGATGGAATATATCCTCTTGGTATGCGACGCACCTGGACGGGAGATTATATGGCAGCTGGCGACATCACTCCTGCGCCGCGCAGGGATTACGCTACCCCCGCTGCGGTATGGGCTCGTACTAGGCGCAGCTATGGCCCGGCTGGACGAGCCGCATGTCCCGAAGCCTTCGGCGGGGCTAAACCGCTTGTTCAGAATTATAATGGTCGAATCAGCGTACCTCATCTAGACGCTACGCTGCGAACGCGTGATACAGATGGAAAACGACCCGACGCGGTGGCGCTCGACAACAGCGGTGGGACGGGCATGGCTGGCGTGCCTGACGAAACGTATGAGCGTCGACTGGACTCTGACCAGAGCAAGGGACTGCCCCCGAACGGTGAACCTCGAAGCGGTAAGCGCGACCTGGGAAACCTGCGGAGTGGATGCCTTCGCCGCTCTGCGACACGAGCTGGAAACGGGGGTTTTAGTGGGTATGCGACCTACCGCTGCTAGAGGTGTAGGCTAGGAGTCCCACACTGTGACCGAGACGGTCGCGTGCGCCAATGCATTTCCTCCAACATGGTGAAGAAACTATTCTGGAACCGAGCTAAAACCTGGACGGTGGACGCGAACGCGCCCTGCCCCCAGGCATGCACCGTAAATTTTGTTTTTTTAAAAAGCCTGCAGCTACTCGGCCAACGACCAGAGGGTGTCGCGATCTCGTCCACCCATCGCAGCGAGCCTGTTGTGCGAGCCAGCAGCCGTAATTTTAGTAACTTATAAGAATACTCATGAGCGGCGCATACATACCGTGTCCGAAGTTGCAACCGAACGGTGGCACTTAGCAAGTCGCTGGCAGGAGCAGTCTCGGGGGCGTCGAGGTCGCGAGCACATGCGCAGGTAGTAGACATAATATGACGGCTCCGAAGAAAGGCCTGTGCAGGCAGGGGATGCAGAGGTCCATGGAGAAAACCAAGGCCCGAGGAGGACCACGGTCGTCGTGACGTGACGCGACGCGTCTTCTCTGCTACGTCACGCGTCAAGGGCGCTTCGGCGGAACGGCTTGCGTTCTACCTTCACGTCTCCGCGCGATACTGTGCGATCTGCGATGCCGTCCCTCGATGTGACAACTCTGGCTGCCTCTGAGAGGCGGCTACGAAGGTCTGGAAGCCTCGACTATCCACGGAACGGCTCAGAGCACGGTGTCAATGCACCCGCCGCCCCCGAGATACGAGGACGCGGTTGGCGACCTCATCGGCGGCTGGTGAGTCCGCCGGAACGATTGATGCTAATGGAGGACGGGCTTTGTGCGGGCGCAGCTCTCCGGGGTCGAAGGTGACGACGTGCAGCGAGCGACATCGACGGGCTCGTTCTTTATGTCGATCGCCGTCACAGAAGCTTCTGGCCGCCGTGCCCATTCCCGAGGACTCGTCGAGCAGGGCGTCCCAACAGCGTCCACAGACGCCACCTCCAGGTCAACGACGAGCAGCTTGGTCGACGACAAAGCGTGCCTTGGTACCGCCGCCGCCACCGCGGCGGTCGACGAAGAGCAGCTGCTTTGGCGAAGGGGATCGTTGGGCAGGGGCCGAACCGGCAGGATCGCTTCCGAATACGGATGTCGAGCAAATGTCGATGGACTGCTTCGACGGGGGCTCCTGCTCGCTCGTCCGTCTCTCCTCATCGCACTCTTAACCAGCTCCTCGCTCGCCGCCATGCGCCCATCCTCTCCTCCGCTCCCCCCGCTCCCTCCCCCTCCTCTTCAGCGACTCGCGATACCCTAAGCTGCGTTCCCAGCGCGCTCGATACCATGGCTTCCCCCGCCGTCCTAACGTGAGTGCTCGCCGCCCCGCTCGTACTCAGGCCGCCGTCGGCTCACCATGCTCTTCAGGTACGGCCCCATCTTCGTGGGCGTCGTCTTCAACATCCTCCTGTATGGCATCATGATCACCCAAACATACCTATACTTCAACACCTATAGGAAGTACGTCGCGTTCTGATCGAGCAACTACCTTCTGGCTCACGCTCCCTCAGAGACCGCCTGTGGATGAAATGTTTCGTGCGTTGTACGCCCATCTTCCCCGACGTCGTGCTGACTCCCTCGTCGGGGGTATCCGTTGTACCAGGTTGGCATTCTCTTCTTGTGCGACACCCTCAACTGCGCCTTCGACATCACCTTCCTCTACATCCCGCTCGTCGGCAACTTCGGTATGCCGTCTGATGATCTGCGTTGCCGCCGGAGCTCTGACTAGTCACGTTAGGTAACGACAAATCGCTCACGTACGCTACTTGGGGTAAGTCCGTGTGCTTCATAATCATGTACTCGGCTCATCGTTGCATGCAGTGTTCGCGACAGGTTAGAAATTCGGATTCTGTAGTGTTGCTTGAGCTCACGGTCAGCCCGAACTATCAGATCCGGTCATGACGGTCAGTCCCACCCACGCCTTACGCTGTCGAGCCGAACCTAAACTCGTGTGTGTAGGCTGTCATCGGGAGCCTTGTCCAGTGCTTCTTCGCGTGGCGAGTCAAGGTATTGACCAATAGTCTGACCGCCGTCATCTTCATCGCGACATGTGCGCTGTGTCAGTTCTGTAAGTACGCTCCGCCCATGTATTCCCATCGATGCTCACTCGCGTTTACGCAGGCGGAGGACTTGGCACGTCCATCGCCGTCGGCATGATCCCCGAATTTGTACAGTTCCAGAGGTTCGAAGTCATCGTCATCGTCTGGTTGGCATTCTCTGCTGTTGCAGACTGTGCTATCACGGTCGCTCTAGTCTGGCACCTCGTGAGTGATGTCAACAGCGAGTTAGCGAGTCGTCAACTGAAACTGCGTCGCAGCGTAAGCACAAGACCGGCTTCGCTGCCACGGACGACATCGTCAACAGGATCATCCGGCGTGAGTCTGACGTCGCATGTGGACTGTCCGACGCCTGACCGAGATCATCCGCTCGCTGCAGTGACCGTACAGACCGGTCTCATCACGGCAGTGTGTGCGTTGGTGGACCTGATCCTATTCCTGGCTACCGTACGTGTCACTATCTCTTTCCCCATTTCGCAGTCACTCAGTACGCGTTTTAGCCCGCAGGCCTTCACCTCGCTTTCAACCTCCCCTTGTCGAAGCTCTACACGAACTCGCTGATGTCCAGCCTGAACTCACGCTCCGGCTGGAAGTACGGAAGCGGAGGCGGCGACACAACCAGCGATGATCTCAACCGCACCGAGCGGGGTGGTGGTCGGCACCTGAACGTTCGCGGCGGCGAGTCTGGCCGCCGTGTCAGCATGATGGTGCGTCGCTTCTTGCGCTATTTCTGATTTGACGTTGCTCACCGTTGCCTCGAACAGACTCCGAACCAGGTATACATCGACGTCGAGTCGCACGAGATGGTCGACGTTATCGACAGTAAGGTTATGCCCCGCGGCTCTGCTATCTCCGATATGCCCAGCAGGGGCTACAACGAGAAGTCGTCGAAGCTGAGCGCGGCGAACACCTCTGGTTGCCTCTGAGCTCTCTTCAAGCCGGGCCCCGTAGTCTGGTAATGTTACGATACTGTTGTATGGTTAGCGTAGAGCGCTCCTTCGTTCTCGGTTCGCGATGTTGTTTGTATACCAGTCACATTTGTACCAGCGAGCACCTGTTATACCTTTGACCATGAGACGCGATCTTCTCATCGTTACACAAGCCCATGCATGACCACTGAGTTCTGCCTCGTCTTGAGATACGTACTCTGGGGTCAAGTTTGAAGTGACGAACGCTGGATACTTAACTACTCAACTTTCGGGGAACAGGAGCGTAAAATCTGACGGGATTTACGAAGTACTGGCCATGGGACTCGGACAAGGAAGGGTCGTTGAAGTGACCGGCTCGGGAGCCATGATGAGCCAATCCGGTCTTGCATAACTTGCACCCGGTAGGCGTCCTTTCGCTACCTGTCTGCAATGACTCGAATAAGTAGCATGCAGGAAGGCTCGTCCCGCTTCGGGTAAGGAGCAACGTGCGATGGCGATGTGACGGCGACAGCTACTTTCGGATTATACTTACGCTCGTCGAGAGGACTGACAGCCCGCCGCAAGCCACTCTGACAATATGTCATCGTCTCTCAGCTCGCTCCAGGCAGATGAAACCTCCTGCGTTCAGTATTTCATGCGGCAGTATACAACGTGTCTTGGGCGAGACCATCCCGCCGCCGTCGCGTGCCGCACCTTGCAGCACTGGAGTGGTACGACGTGAAAACTCCATGAAGGTAGGTCCGGCGAAAGGAATCAGGGTCTGGATATACACGGCCGACGCACATATCTGGGTGGCCTGCCGTGGCTGTGGGGTATGTTCGGTTTCGGTCGAATCGAAGCATCCAGTGTGCGGTGAGTGCGTAACTGCCGAGGAGTCGAGGTGGGGGCGGGAGAAGGGTGCAAGGATATGTAGGACGTATGAGTAGGTGACATGGACAAGGGTGTCGATATTCTTCCTGTACAGTGCCATCTGAGGGACCTGTTTGGTTACAGCCTGTGATGGCGAGGCTGGGGGGATTGAAAGACATGGCGGTCCCAGACGGTGGTGGCGTCAAAGAGACGTCCTCCCTCCCGACCGTCATCTATCACGCCACTTTGACTTGGTTTGGATTTGGTATCCACATCATCAAAGGTACTGCAAGTCGGCGTGGTAGGACTCGGTAGCTTCTACGCGCCGGTGAAGCGGCCCTCGCGGTTCGAAGGCACTGGCGTCGCCTCCGGAAGACTTCAGACGTCATGATTGCCACGTCTCCAAACAAGCGTTGTACTTCACAGACGACTGATGCCCGGTATGTGCATTTACTGGCCTTGCCCTCACATGAGGCAGAACTCGCATCGCGATTCGCACGGGCAACCTGGAGTGGTGGGACGTCAGAACTCCGCATCGCGTCCGGGCTCGGAGGAAAGAACAGGTCGCAGAGACGTACAAACGACGTTCGCACAGCACTCGCAGTAGTCCTGCGAAAGTGCATGTGTTGTGAGCGAACATGAGAATGGCGAGCAGCGATGCGGCCGACTCTGCACTACTTACTTCGCACCAGTCTACGGTGTAAGTACAGAGTCATGAGCGATGTTATATCCGAAGCGGGAGAATTGACTTACCAAAGCACATAAAACACTCGACCTTGTCGAGGAAACAATCCTGTTATTAGCGTCGCCACGTCGATGAGATCCTCTAGACGTGATATGTCGGTAAGGACGGTCTTACCCTCAAGTCACGACCGCCTCGGAGACGTTCAGCAGAGCCGCGCTCGTGACGGCACTCTTGGTGAGTCTGAGTACTGCCGTGCATGGGCGGATTCGCCGTCACACCTAGTAGCGTTCGATACTGTGAGTGACGGTGGGCGCGGCGCATGTGGCAACGTACTCATCTGGACGGGCATGGGCTGGGAGGATATGTTCATGGCAGGCTTGGAGGCGTCCATCGTGCTGCGTTGAGTCAAAAAAGAGGACGCGAAGAGTCTGGGTGGGTCCGAGGGCAGGAGAGGGAGGACATTTGGGGGTATGCAGCCCATATACTATATACACATCCTGTGCGGTGTCAGGTATGCCGCACCTGTTCGATTGCTGTGTCATGGCATCGTATCGTGTTCTACCTGGGCTCGATGACAGGAGATGGCGGTCCCAGACGGACATAGACGCTGGCGTTTGACTTCCTCCCGACCGCCATCTGTCCGTATCTTGTCGGTATGAAGCAGACTGTCAACCACACTCGGTGTCAGTTGATCTCCCTTGAATTGCTGCTGGTGATCTGATGGCCAGCTGTCTTTAGTGTAAGGCCGCCACGATGGCAAGTCGTCTGCTGAACATGGCCCGCAAGTTGTCGTAACTTCAAGTTGAAGTAGAGTAAGTATGCCATGTTGATGACCGTCTTCACTGTGTCAGTGTATGTCCTCTCCACGTATGCAGTGCCTCATCTGACAAATTCTACACATAACATTTAGCTGCTGGTTTGCCTCTCACCATGACCCTCGCTCGGTCTTGCCTGCGGACACGGCGCTTGGGACCACAGGCGCCGTTGGCTCATGATGAAAGCTTTCGCTGCGAAAGGATGATTGTTGGACCTGAGGAAGGATTCATCATCGCAATATGAGGTCCGTTCCTAGACCGCGCGTGTGCGCTCGATACGACGCCGTCTAGGGCAGACAATATTCGCAGAACTCAGACTTGAATCGGACACTCGCATCCTTTTCTACGGGAATCAAGCCAACCGTCGCTCGCGAGTTGGTCTCACTCTCACTCCCACTGCCTCCTTCAGGCGCCATTTGTGTTCTTCCGCAAGGTTCGTCATATACAGCATCAGACGACTGATGACGGAGTGCGCGGCGCGTGGGTAGCATCACTGACATCGGCTTTCTTCTGTAGAACTGTGCGAGTGAAGATGCCCTGCCCCGGACGTTACTTTGGGCGAAGATCGCTATGATGCGTTGCGGACGCTTGACGCTAGAGAGCGTCGCAACTCGCGAACTTTCGTACCATCGGCGGTCGGTCGCGATACGGCTGCCGCAATCCGCCATATGTCGCCCGCTCATCGTGGAAGAAGATGTACTCGAATGGACCTACTTACATGCGCACCTATCACCTGGATACGGCATGCGGCCGTAAACTACTACTGAATATGGCAAGGCCAGAGTTTCATCGACGTCGGCTTCGTGGTGGAAGCGGAAGCATAACTAACGCAACAACAAGAGTCTGCCTAAACGTGAGTCCGCGACCTGTCGTAGGAACCGTTTCCACAGCTGAGATTTTATGCCCTTCTGCCATCAAGCGAGGGTGGGGAGATACCATTCAATCGGTCACGGTGCTCTTCCTTGTACGACATGAACGCCCTGAAGAATCTGATGACATAGTATATATAGGCACCCTTCTCTCCAGGTAAGTCCGTCATCCAGCGCGCTCGTATTGCAAAAGGGCAGTTATCGGTTTTACATTGCGGGGGCCAATCGTCGCTTGCGAGCGATGCGTTGCGGGCACTGGGGGATGGAGTGGTCTACAGGCCTTCCCTTCCCGTGTCCGCTGTGATAGCGTCGCGTTCCTGAGGCTGCCAGACTGATACATTGTGCGTCCGCCGTCCTCTACGGCTGGTCATCCGGATAGACGCCTCGTCCCTGTGGGGCTCTTCCGTGCTTGTCCACATGCGACACGAACATCGACGATCCCTCTGGATAGGAGCACCGAGCCTTGAGGTTGCAGATGTCCGGCAGTCCGGCATTCGGGCCTCCAAGGCTCCGATCTCACAAGTTGACGGGTGCGTCACGTATGCTTGCAACGGTGCGAAAAAACGCATCGCCGTTTTCTATCTGCGCCGCAGCCCGGATGGGATCAAACGAGAAGAGTGTCGATGCTTCTCTGAACCGTGTAGTTTGTCTACGCTGAGCCCGTGGTTCCGTTACCGGCGCACGAAGCGACTACGGGCACTCCACACACTGGAGCTCCGCTGATGGACGAGCACATTGGTATAAACCACAGTTGAGAGGGGTTGTGGGCTCCCACGCCCGGACATTCCTTGCCCCATCTTCTTCCTTCCTTTCGACAGCCGCACCGTCGTCCTATCCCCTCAGCGCGACGCTCGTTTCGTGCGCCACTAGTAACAGGCCTCGGTTCTTGTCTGGCTCTCGCCTCCTCCGGGCTTTGCTACACTGTCAATATGGGTACGCCAGCCGTAGAGATGTACGTCTGACGCTCTCCGCTGGCGGAAACAATATGCCGACCGACGATTCTCCTGCCTCTAGATATGGACCCATATTCATCGGCGTCGTGTTCAATATCGCGCTGTATGGGATCATGGTGACGCAGACATATCTGTATTTTCAGGTGTACAAGCGGTACGTTTCGCGTCCGCTCTCACTTGACGGTTCGTTTGGCTAAGAGTCGAAATTCGATCGCCATGATTGCAGGGATCGGACATGGATGAAGCTTCTGGTAAGGGTTCTCGGTTTTTGCACATACCGGCGAGTTCGTATACTCAGGCAAGCCCAGGTCTTCCTGTTGTTCATCTGCGACACCGTCAACTGCTGCTTTGACGTCGCGTTCTTGTACATCCCACTGGTGAACAACTTCGGTGAGTCCCGCTACCGCTTCGCACACATCTGTCCTGATGGTAGCATCTCAGGCAACAATGACGCGATCTCTAGAGCGAGCTGGAGTGAGTGTCCAAGGCATACTTGGCTCGTGTGCACTACTCACGACAGAGTCAGTATTTGCTACAGGTGCGGCCTTCGGCGGTTGATATCTTATACACATTACAAACTCTCCGAGTCTTTCACGCACGACTAGATCCATTCATGACGGTAAGTTTCAAGCTCCGTCTAATATACGCCGTCAGATGACGCTAAAGGCGAGGAGCTCTAGGCTTTCATCGCTGCGCTCGTGCAGTTTTTCTTTGCATGGCGTGTGAAGGTTCTCACCTCGAACATCTTCGCCGTCTGCGTAATCTGCTTTTGCTCCTTCGCCCAACTCTGTACGTGCATCGTCGTTAACGTCACTGGGTTCTTGAGCATCAGCATGAAACTGATCCTAACGCTTTCAGGCGGCGGTCTCGGCACTTCTATCGCGGTTGGCAGGATACCAGAGTTCGTGCACTTCCAGAAGTTCCAGGTGATCGTCGTCATCTGGCTGGCCTTTTCCGCGGTCGCCGACACCCTCATCACCACGGCGCTCGTGTGGCATCTCGTACGCAGAAGGCTTTCTTTAGCTGTCCCGGATGCTCATGTATTGTTCAGCGCAGGAACAAAACTGGGATGGCACTCACCGATACCGTCATCAACAAGATCATCCGATGTGAGCATTTCGCTCCTACCTTGTGCTCTCTGGAAGACTTACCGCGCACGGATCTCAGTGACGGTGCAGACTGGGCTGATCACGGCGCTATGTGCTATCATTGACCTCGTTCTCTTCCTCGTTTCCGTACGCCATCGTTCTCCCGAGTCATCGTATGAAAAGACGCCTTGCTGACCCCCCTTCCGTTATACCAGCCGACGGGGCTGCACCTGATATTCAACTTGCCACTGTCCAAGCTGTACACCAACTCCCTCATGTCTAGCCTCAATTCTCGCACCGGCTGGCAGTATTCTGAGTCCAGTCAGGCGATGAGCCAGAATGTGGAGCGCTCTGAACCTCAGCAGCGGGGTGTCCCCAGAGGAGTGCGGAACGTGAACATGCTGAAGAGCGACGTTGGCAGACGCGTGAGTCTTCGAGTGCGTCCCGCTCCCTGGTCTCTCGCGATTACACACAGATCATGAATATGAGCTTACTTCGTCTGCAGCAGGGCCCGCAGGAGATCTACATTGACGTGGAATCGCATGAAATGGTCGATGTCGTGGACATGAAAGGAAGTTCATATTCCGGAGGTGATGGTTACGTTCCGGACCAGAAGGCGGCACCCATGGCTCATTCAAGAGGATCCGACTCCCCTCCGCTGCATGCTGTCTGACTGTGAGGGGTTGAGACTTTCCATGCATGCGTTGGGTGTTCACTATGTGGATGTACGCCGGAGTGCGATCACGATCAAGAGATCTGTATGGCACAATATTCACCGTGTAAAAACGAGTACGACTATGTACATGAATATACCATAGCAGAGCATGGTCCTGGCAGGAAGAAAACTCTCACGCTCCTTTCATATTGCATTAAGGGGGAATCGAACCCCCGGCGGGTCGATGGCAACGACCCAGGTTACCACTACCCCATTAATGCGGTATCCGCATTCGCGGGGTGTATTATATTCAGAAGCGAATGTCAGTCTGCCACAAACGAAGCAAACACGCCGACCAAACAAAGCCCTGGTCCGTGCGCACTCCCGCCACTATATAAGCCACGCCCGCACATCCACATTTCCTTACCACTCTGGCCTTTTGGCTTAGATCAAGTGTAGTATCTGTTCTTAATAGTTTAACCACTATTATGGAGGCACCGCCTCCATTATTGGTTATCTAATTTTTGCCGCCCTTGTCCCTCGAGCTCTGCTTGCAACTCGGGGGCGCGATGACCTTGCCACTGCACTACCGGCTTGTGTCGTCGGGGGATCTCCCTTTTCCCTCTTTCTTTTTGGGCCATCTTTGCGACCAGTCAGTTGGCTGGAAGCTCGATTGTTCAAATAGATCGACGGGAACTCTTGGAATTCGCTGCT
>ML211825.1:0-11185 GCA_004369055.1 Polyporus arcularius HHB13444
TATGGGCTGACGTCTCCAAATAGCCCCGCGCCGCTGTACTCGGAGCGTCCTAGTACCTCTGAGCGTATCCTCCAGACGGAAAGACATCCGACAGGGAGCTCCTCTTCCAGACACCACCACCATGGTGCTTTTCCCACGATCTCTGACCTCTCGGAGCGGTCATATCGTGGAATATACATGTCTCCGTAGTATCTAGTACTTCATTTCGACATTGTCCAGATGCGAAACGTGAGGCCTTGTGCCCCTGCCGCCTGCGGCGTGGTGCTTGCACCAATGAGGAGCGAAGACGGGCTGCTAAGCCTGCTCAACTCTACGATCGACGCGAGATCCGTACCCCTTTGGGGCTGAGCTGTCTTGAACAGCGGTCGTGGCCAGAAGAGAGTGAAATCGCACCCGCGGCCCACAAGCATGCGCTTCGAGTGCTCTCGAAGGAACGATGAGCTGGCAGAAGCCTGAGGTGGCGCTCGGGACGGGCGTCTACCACCAGGCGACGCGCGCGGAAAGTCAGGTGAGACAGCGACACGATCACGTGACCCGACGCGTCGCGTCGACCCATCCCCATCCTCATCCCCGCGTACTCCTCCACTGTTACGAGGCATTGTTCCCCCACCGAAACAAAGACAACCATGGCCCGACGGAGCGCAAGGGTGACTCTTATGAAAGTTTCGGAGTTTTTTCGCTCCCGAATACGACTATCTGAAACTTGCAGGGTGTCACACGAGCCGACGTCCAGGCAGACGCCTCGTTCAGTCAGATTTCGTTTTATTCTGCGATGTAGATGTGCGAGTCCTGCCATCCCAACACGACCCAGCACACCTCCTGAAGCACCCAGCATGGCCAACCCACATCCCGCCCCGACGGTCCACTCGACTCTCATCCCATCCCCGTCAAACGCAAACCCTCTCCTCCTAATCGCACGATGGAAAGGTCTGCTTCGGCCAAGCCCTGGCGTCGAAAAAGCGAGGCTGAGACATGCGTATACGCTCGCGATCTGGCCTGACGAGTCTATCGTAATCGGAAAAACCGTCAAAATCCTCGCGGCAGCCCCGATTTCACATCACTTACCTCAATCCCCTCCAAACCAGTACGACACATACGATCCGCATATTGTGGGACGCGTCACTGCAGTATGGAGGCTGGAGAACGGTGTGGCGGTCGCAAGGATTGTGAACATATGTGGGGGAAACATGGTTGAAGAAGTGGAACTCGAGTTCCCTTATCTGCTCCAGAAGGGATGCCGCCCGGAACGACGGGCCTCCGGGAAGGAGATTGCGGAGACGACCGCCGAGGAGGGCCTGGACCTGATCACGTGCGTGCGGCCAATGCCGGCGGAGAGGGAATGTCGGGGCGGAGACTGTTTTCTGGGCAGGAAATACGAGGACGCTCACGTCAGTTAAAGACTCAATACTATGCGACGCACTTCTCCCGCTTTCGCCTCCCTCTCTCACCGCGACTCCGGCCATCTGAGGCTCCGCCGGCCTCCTGCAAGTACGCGTACGATACGAGCTTCTCTCCGCGGTCAGATTGACACTAATAACAAAGGGGATGCTCGTAGGAGCGCGAGAAGAGGGCGCGACATACGTTTCAGGCAACAGGCCGCTGCTGCCAGCGGATTTTCGAACCGATAGAACCCGCCAGGTGCCGATGTCACGACAACCGAGTTGTGGGGCTCACGATGCCCATACACGGACACGGCGTCTTCGCTACTGAACGCCCATGCCCAAGACTGAAGTCCGACCAGGCATGCCGCAGACTCACCAGCTCCCGGACTCGCGGACGCGACGAATACACGACAGCGCAATCACGTCGCTGGCGCGATGCGCCCCTGGCGCGAGAAATAGAAGGCTGGCTACGTGCCAAACGCTGCAAAACAACGCGGCGGTCCCTACTAGCCCTACCGACGCCCTCGGCCTGTCCTGCCCCACGACCCTGCTCCCGCGCACGCCTCTGACAGCTGTAACCTCGCTCTCGACCCGCAATGTCTCCTCCCACTGCCAAAATCGCCAACAACGATGCCCAAACGTCCCCTCCCGGACTACGGACACCTGGGGGTGCACGTATCTTCGTTGAAGCAACGCCCACCCCGCAAAACGTCGCAGCGACGACGAACGACGCCCTCGCTGCACTGAACCCCGGCTCTCCGCTCGTCATAGACGACACCTTCGAGTCCATCGACTACGTCGACCCTGCCGACCTCCGTCGCTCTCTTTCCCCTCCCCCGCTCACGCAACGATCGCAGATCGACCTCCGTCTCGACGTTGTCGAAGGTCCGGGCGCCTTCGGGAGAACTGGCCCTCTGGGCGAGTTCATGGAGGACGCGTCGCCAGTCTACGCGCACCCCAGTGCTCAGGTATGTCGAGCCGACTGCTCAGGCTCTTTCTCTAACCCTGAGCTCCTGCAAGGACGCGTTCCAGGCCAGCGGCCCAGCCTCGTACATGTCGCACTCCCTCGTACTCACGCCCTCGAGCGACGGCGATCAACAAGCCAACGAAGAACGCGGGGCTCGCGAGCCGATGGTGCTGGACTGGTCGGGCACGAGTCCGGAGTCATCCGTCGACGCAGGCTCTCCGTCCCCCACCGTCAGAGCTGCCCTTCGTCGCAGCCAAGCGACAACTGGAGGCCCCGGCATGAACACGCCTGCTCCGGACAGAACCCGAACACTCCGACAGACTCCTGCCGGACGTGCACAGAACGGAGGAGACGCCGCAGACGTCGGCGACAAGGCCTCGGACGCTGGAACAGATTACTTTGCGTACTTTTCCTCCCCCCCGGCATACGACCCGGCGCACTATCTCGAGCACACGCTCCAAGGCGCAACCACCGTCGAAGAAAACTGGCAGGCGGCAGCAGAGGCACCCACTAGCCACAACGGAGGCCACGGCCCGGATATCCCGGACGGAGATCTCCGTGCCCTCGTTCTCGGTGAGCAGCAGCATGATTTATCCACGTTTGAGCACTCCAGGAACCCCAGGAAGCGCTTGTGGACTGGCTCGCCGAACCCTGAAGGCGTCCAACGAGGCCTTCGACGCGCGAGGCCCGCGCAGGCTACTCCGAATCTCGCAAACGCGAGGAGACTCGATGGAACAGAGCTGGAGGAGCGTAACCCCTGGGAGAGTGCACGCAGAACCCAGGCGGGTATAGTGGGAGATAACAATGTAAACTTCCTTGGACTGGCTTTCAATCCTGTATCGGCATCTACGCCGTCGCTGCCCGCGCGCGCTGTCCTGAGCTCCCTGCATATGTCGAAGTCAATCACTCCCCGCGAACCGCCCGCACCAGTCTCTAGACCTGCATCCTCGCACGCGCATAACACCCTCCCGAATTAGCTGTCCGCACTATCGCTGGACGCCGGCCCGCTGCGAGAGCCCCGGAGTGGCCAGGCTCTAACCTCCTCTGAACGAGCACTGACGGATGCGCGCGCTGCCGCACGCGAGGACAACACGCAGTTGCACGGACAGCCGCGCGACAAAGGAAAAGCAAGAGCATGCGCGCCGGCTCAGCACGACGACGAGCGCGAGCCCGGAGAAGCTGAGGAGGACGGCGTGGAAGGCGACGAGCGGGGCGGATGGTGCGAAGCCGAGCTCAGAGAAGCCCGTCATCGTAGCCTCCGGCAGTCCATCGACGAGCGAGCAGGACCCAGATACGGCGGGCTTCCAGCTGCATACTCGCAGTCGCTCGGAGCGGGCCCCTCGGGCCATCGCGACGAGACTGGCCTCCGAGGCGAGGCAGGCCCGTCGGGAGAACAGCATCGAGCTGCCTTCCGCGACAGAGCGCACCAGCCGAGCCACCACCACGAGGCTTCCAACCAAGGCGCTCCGGTAGCGCAACACGACTGGGTAGGCAGTGGCAGGGGTCAGGGTCACCCGCACGGGTACCGATACCCATACCCGCCGGGTACGGGTGCGGGTGCATGTTCGGGGACCCGCCCGCCCACCCGTACCCGTAGCGCTCAACCCGTCGGCCTTACTGAATGCCAGGGCGGAGAGCGCACGTGGGGAGGTCGTACGACAAAAATTGACCGCGCTCGCGGCCTGTACGCTGACTAATCTACAAAAAATCCCCTTCCATGCCCTTCGCAAACCTTCCACCATCATCTCGACAAAAGTCGCTGAACTCAATCTGCATCCCCTTCCATCTACCGCCAAACCACCCGATACTCTCACACACGACATGGCGAACGCCGGTTCCAGAAAACGGGCTGCAGCGAAGAAGCGCACCAGCGCGCGCACGAACACGAACAATAGCGCGGATACTCCCATCATCCTCGACTCTGACTCCGACTCCAGCTCCTCCGACGGGACCCAGCCGCCGACGTCAAAGAAGCGGCGCATAACTGTGTGCACGGAAGAGGAAGACGATGCCGAGCATGCAGCGGAAGGCATTGAGGTCGAAGAGCCCGAAGATGCGGAGGCCGAGCTCGGTATGTCGTGATGCCATCTCGTACGCGGGCGCGCACTGATCTGTGGTTAACTTCTCGCAGAGCGTCTGCAGCAGACGTGGACCGCTCCCATCTATGCGTTCTTCTCGCCCGACGTCACCATCGGGTACAACGATGTGGGCCGTCGCTACCACGCATTCCGCTGCAATGCGAAGCCGTGCAAGGGACGGCAAGGCTCCTTGGTCCATCGGTACCTCGACACTTCGGACGCCAAGTCGACTGGCAACTTGCGCCGCCACGCGAAGAACTGCTGGGGGATCGAGACGGTCGAACGCGCGGATGATGCCGACGATGCTGATGAGGTGAGGGCCACGATCGCGAAGGCGAAGAAGTTCGACGGCTCGATTACGGCGCACTTTGCCCGCAAGAAGGGTGCCGTAACCTATTCGCACCGTCAACATACCAAGGCCGAGACCCGGTGAGTACTTCACATCATGCTGACCGAACAAGACTGACTTACGTTCCTGTGTATCAGCGCCGAACTCACGCGCTGGTTTGCAGAGAACTTGCGACCATTCGCGACCGTTGAGGACCGGGCGTTCCAGTCGCTTATGAAGACAGGTCGTCCCTCGTACTACCTGCCGTCCGCGTCGACCTGCTCGTGCGATGCCAAGAACGTCTTCAAGGGCGCGCGGGGCAAGGTGGCCAAGATCCTGCGCGAATATGAGGGTAAGGTTAGCTTCGCGACTGACGCCTGGACGTCCCCAAACCATCGGGCGTACATGGCTGTGACCGCGCATCTCGAGCACAAGGGGGAACCGCTCTGCTTCCTCCTAGATCTCGTCGAGGTGGCAAAGGTGCGTACTGACGTCGTTCTACGACCGTGCGATCTCGACGTGAGGCTTACGTTGCTGCGTGGTTAGTCCCACACCGGCGTCAATTTGGCGACGGCCTTCGCGGAAACCCTTCACGAATTCGGGATCGGCCACAAGGTTAGTACTCTTGCCGACAGGTTGAGACATGGACATGGGACTGACCTATCTTGCTACCAGATCCTCAGCGTCACGGCGGACAACGCTACCAACAACGACACTCTCACTGACACCCTGTCAGCGGCCCTTCCCGAGTTTCAAGGGAGCTTCAGTCGCACCCGTTGCTTCCTGCACATCCTCAACATCGTCGCGAAGGCCATCCTCAAACAGTTCGATGTCAAGGAGGTCGAGGATCCGGAAGCACTCGTCGACGAGGATGTGCGGAAGCTTGCTGAGCTGGCCCAAGAGCTCGAGAGCGAGGAGAAGACCACCCAAGGCGAGTTGCAGGGCGAGGAGACCGAGGAGGACATGTTCCTGGATGACGTCGACGACGAGTCCTGGGTAGAGGAGGTTGAGACGATGAACGACGAGGAGATGGAGGAATATGAGCGGGAGATACGCCCCATCAAGATGGTCTTGGTGAAGGTACCACGATCTCCATTGTGCGCGAGCAATGACTGACAGACTTACCTAGATACGCAAGATCTCCTTCAAGATTATCCACTCGACTACGAAGCTCCTCCCGGCGTGGCGCGAGATCTTGAAGGAGTTGAAAATGGCGGAGAAGCTGCTCCCCTGCGATGTCGCTACGCGCTGGAACTCCACGTTCGACATGGCCGACATGGCGGTCGAGTACCGTGCAGCGATCGAGCGTTTGTGCGCGCGGCGTGATGCTGGGTTGAGGGCGTATGAGTTGAGCGAGCGAGAGTGGGAGATACTGAAGCAGTTGAGGGATGTCCTGAAGGTGAGTGCCACGTATCGTGGTTGACTGTTTGCGGACGCTGACTACGCAAACCTCTTTGTTTGTACACGACACCCACATTGTCCGTGCGCTGGCGCCACCCACCTCCTATGCCTCCTCCATCCTCCATGCCACGCTCGTCATCGTTCCTCTCGTCGCTCTTACCCTCGTTCACCACGCTGCGCTCGACCTATGGCGACAGATCTTCAAGGACGCCACCCTCTACTTCTCGCGCGGGACCCCCAACCTCCCCAAAGTTATTCACGCCATCGACCATATCGACAACACCCTCACTGATCAAATCCGCGACGACGCGTACGACTCCGCGCTCCGCTCCGCGCTCACCATGGGGAAGAAGGTTCTCAATGCGTACTATTCGCTCTCGGACTTGTCGGCGACGTACCGGATCGCTCTCAGTAAGTGGTTACACATGTTCTTCATCAGCGACATCATCATCTGACCCCTATAACCACCACAGTGCTCCATCCTTCCTACAAGGACGTCTACTTCAAGGATGCCGGATGGCCATCGCACTGGATCAAGGACGCCCGCAACATGCTCCGGGAGGAGTTCGACCGGGCATACAAGGCTGAGGACCCCGCCGACGACATCTCGGACTGTGCGACAAATGGGGACGCCGCCGGACAAGCTGGACCGAGTGGAGGTGGGAAGAGGATCGGGAAGGGCAAGGGCAAGGGGCACGAGGTTCCCAAGGTACGTCGCTATTGTCCCTCCCATCCTCAGATCTGCATTCTCATGCCTGCAACAGGGCGGGAATGTATTCGACTTCATCCCGACACCCTCCGCCAATCGCACTCGCCCGGGAAAAGACGAGGTTGCTCGGTACTTCGCCACCGCTACAGAGGAGACCGACAATCCTCTGTTGTGGTGGCGTGAGCGTCGAGACATCTTCCCATGCCTTTCCCGTATGGCTCTCGATTATCTTTCGATCCCCGGTATGTAACTATTCGCGGTCTTCTGGCATGTATTAGCTGACATTTGTTTCAGGCACTTCTGTCGACGTCGAGCGCGTCTTCAGCCGGGGCCGGCGCTGCTTGACCCATGTACGCAGCCGTCTGAGTGCTCAGACTACTCGCGCACTTCTCTGCCTCGGCGACTGGCTCCGTTACGATCTTATATCTACCGCTGACATGGCCGCTTTCGTTGCCGGCACACCCGAGCTCAAGGACGACGAGGAGGAGGGTGAGCTTGAGGCCGGGTGGGATCACATCCAAATAGAGTAGTCCATAGTCGTATGCAGAAGTTGTGGTACCTGTAGCGTGTGCTTACTCCGATGAAGTGTGCGTGCGACCAGATAAGTGTGATATCAAACAACGGGCGTACAATGCCCTTCATATTAGTGATGAAAGTTATAACGTCGAAGCTTATACGTCCAGACAAGGACGGCCACGGGCATACAATGTCCCTACTGCTGCAAAATTGCGAGCTGACTTGGCTCTTGCACGACCACCTTCACGCCGCTCATTGCTATCTGCGCACTCTCTCCTCTGCGGTGCTCCGTGCCTGCACCATGCTCATTGACGTTGCTGTATCTCTCGACGTCGCGTCGCTGCCTCCACCACCCGCTGGTGACTATTCCGTCGTCGTCGACATCACCGAAGACTGCTGGTGTGGCCCGGATGGGACAAGACTTCGCACGTTCTTGGGTCGTGTGATCCCTGGTTCAGAAGATGAGGCTGATAGGACAAATGTGGTGAGTACTCTTCTGATGTTCTTTTCCTTGTACGCACAGGTATCTTACATCCCTTCGATGGCTCAGTCTGGATCAACCCCGGCGAACACGCTCCGCATTCGTGCGCCCTCGCTTAGTGCGCTCATGGCGTGGATCCACTCCCTTAATGAGGACAACCTCGAAACCATGGCCGACATCTCGGTGTGGCAGCGTGAGGTTCTCCTCACATTCGGCATCATTGGTGTTCGAATTGGGCGGCAGTACTCCATCAGCCCATCCGGCTCTTACTTCCACGCCTCAAGTTCCTCTTGCGAGACGGCGACTCGGACGGTATCCCCGGGTGTGGCCACAGCCGAGGAGATCATGGGACTGGCTGGCTGGGCGCAGCAGTACTACCCGGTACGTAGACCATGATCATCTGGACTCACCGGCAAGCATGCTGATGCCAGTTCCTCTGCGCACTTAGGGCTGTCTCACGCTTGGTCAAGAAGAACTTCCCCCGCGGTGTGCTATTCTCGCTGATAGTATCGCTCCTGCACATCCCCTTGATGCCGCGGCCTCATGGCCTAGCGTGTACCGTCAGCCTGAGGCTCGCCTCGAGGGCGTTCATTCTGCTATCTCCATGTTAGAGCCAGCCTACCGGAGCTTCGAGAGCAGTGATGACGAATCAGAGCTACCGGAGTTGATTCCACTTGAGGACATGGACAACGAAAATGCTGTATTCATGTAGTACTTACCCATACTTACTTAGTGCCGTGTTGCATGCTGTAGATATGAACAAACCCTTCGGGTAACCCGTCGCGGGTGCTGTACCCGCGACTTACCCAGACCCTGCGCTGAGACACCCGTACCCGCTGCACCCACGGGTATACGGGTACGGGTATTGTGTGGGTACGGGTGCGGGTAAGCGCCGAGTTACCCGGGGGTGACCCGTGCTGTTGCCTACGACTGGGACACGCAGATGGACGACGTCGCCCGTCCCCTCGCGAACCATAATCAAGCCCCCCGGCCTCGCTCGGGTCTAGCGCGCGCGACGCAGAACTACGTCCAGAACCCCCGAGACCCAGGACGCGAAGCATGGAGCTCTCTGCCGATGAGACGCGAGCACTCAGCCTTCGCGCCGATCCCAAACACGCGTGCTGCGCAGTACATGGCAGAGCACGCACCCCAGTCGCAGCAAACCCTCTCACCGTCTCGTCAACGCCGCTCACTCCTCCCGCACAGCGCAAACCACAACTACACCTCCCCTCGTCCCACTCCAACGCGAGAGCGAACACGCGGAGACACTATCTATGGCGAGAACTTTCCCCCGTCTCCGAACGAGGAACGCTGGGATGCGACGCGCGACGAGAACGCCATGCAATATGAGAACTCCGAGCAGCACGAAGGAGGAGACCTGCGTGATTTTGAGTACGATCAGGCTGGAGACAACTGGTGCAGCGAGGAAGGCGACCTCCTACCGACCGTGCTACGCAGCAACGACCATGGCATGCGCTTCGAGCCGACGGACGAGCCGGAAGGTGGTTTCCCAGTGATTCATCGTGATGATCCAGAGGCCGGCCTCCGAGGAATGGCAACGGATTGGATCCGGGAGATGTGGACGGACCCACCGAACTCTGTCGTTCTGGTGGATGTTTTCAATTACAGATACTCAGAGGATGACGCCTACAACCGGAGAGTCGAGGAGAACCTACGAAGGGCTTTCGAGTTTATCTCTGACGAGTCGGGCTTTGATGTAGTACCTCCCGAACCGGAAGATGGTGCCCGCACGCGCGCGCGTAACCTCCCGACGCTTTGGGCCATACGCGGCCTCACCCCGGACGGAGTAGCAAGAGCACTCGAGAGACGCACCTGGTCCTTCCCCAGCATCTCATTCCACACGTCGCCCAGATCGACCCCCATACCGCGATGGATTATGATGCTCGAAGGCTTTCTGAACGACAACGAAAGGAACATCAGAGCGGCGATCCTCAGGGTACTCGAAGAGCCCGATATGCGGCGCTGGCTGGAGCGCATGGTCTCCTCGAACCCCGACTTCACTGGGTGGCAGGTCGACCGAGCCGTCTGTGCGGTGATGCGTACGCTCCACATCGAAACAATGCAACTTGGAAATGGCAACTACGTAACTAACGTCTTCATTCGCTCGCCAACCAGAGACCGACGCGAATGGCGTCGATGGGTCGCCGATCTCCGCACCCGCAGATACAGGAGCTTCGCTAATGGAACCGGGCGAGTGCGGTACGTCGCGGCGTGTGGAGGCTGCAGGAGCGTCGGACATCCGATGCACCTCTGCCCCTTCCCGCGGATCCGAGGATGGAATGGTCCCGAGCAAGGACAAGGTGTTTTCGGTGAACGGTCCCAAAGCAACGCATCTCATCCACCCTCCTCGAACACCAGACGACCAGAGCAATCAGCGGGACGTTCATCGCATGCAGAGTATAACGGGACGGGCAATCGCAACCGCAATCGCAACCGCAACCGTAGCCGCAGCCGCAGCCCGACGAGACGTCGGGACGCACCCTCTCGTTCTGCAGGCCCATCGAACAGGAGACGCGATGGGAGGGGCCCGGACCCTGGCAAGAGCGCGGACAAGGGGTCTGGGAGGAGAGGCTTCTAGCGGCGTAGTACAGCACCGGCAAGCCCGCTCATGCTCTGATACCCCGTCCTCTCCTCCCTTCCCTCTGGAACGCGTATCGCTCAGTCTCCGCGTGAAGCACACGCTCTCCCCCGCACTGAACGACCGTTACTATACCAATGTACTCACAAGACCCCTATCTTGAGAACGATCCGACCACGGCCCAGTACGCTCTTACACAATAGTAGTATATGCTAATGTCTTCTACGACGACTTGTACTGACCCTGTACGATAAATGCCAACTGGCCGCGATAGCCACGGCAGGATGCCACGTCCACGTCTCCGAGCGTAGCACGATGAAGAACGGCGGCGCTCGTGAGGCATACAGCTAAGATACGTAAATGCTAAGGAGGAGGGCACCAGTCCCAAGGTGAAGACGGGATGGCGCCGTGCAAGTACTGTAGACGGACGACAACAATAGGAGGGCCCTCGATATCCTGGATTTCGCGGGTCTCCGAGCTGTGGAAGGTGTAGGTGTGAAGCTCCTGTGAACGACGAGGAGCAAATGGAAACCGGTACTGGTGCGTCAGGAACGACAGCCTGAATAACGCAGCCGCCAGGAGGAAGGCGACGCATGCAGGGTGCGTTGCCCGAGTCCTGGAGAGACGGTGTCAGCTGGAGACCCAATATACTGGCTTACGAGTGCAGGAAAGTCTTCAGTGCGCGATACACGGTCAGCCTATTGAGGCGTCGACGGACCGAGCT
>ML211826.1:0-11170 GCA_004369055.1 Polyporus arcularius HHB13444
GCGCTTGAATGACGAGCGCGGGTGCAAAATATACATGACAGACTCGGGGAGCATACAGTCAGCGCCGATGTGCACACTCTGTGGTCCTCGCCTGTGCATGCGGATCTGGGTGCGCACTGTCGTCATCCAAGCAGAGCGCACCAACGCGTGCGTCGACCATGATGAAGACCGCGAAAAGTGGATGTATGCGCGTGCGACAGCTCGCCCAGGCGACAGAAATAAATAGAGCGCCGCGGTTACTCACCTTGCGCAGGAACCAGTTCTCCTTGTTGTAGTGCATCTCCGACTTCTCGTCGATGAAGTGCGTGGAGAAGAAGGAGTAGGCTGCGGGCCAGAGTCGCCAGCGGATGAAGATGAGGAGTCTGCACGACCCCCAGAAGCCATGTGGGCGGAAGGCGAAGCTGTCGCGGTCGGTGTTGGTGCCGCCGAGATGGTTGCTGCCGGACTTGTCTGGGGTGCCGCCGTGCTCGGAGTGTGTGACGGAGCTGCTCTTGATCTCGTCGGACCACTCCCTGTCGACGACGACCTCGTCGACCCTGTCGTCCGGCGGCTCCTGTGAGACATGGTCTGTGCGGGAGCGCGGGTACACGCTGCTCTCGCCCACGCTGTCGTCGAAGGCGGAAGAGGTCGAGGGAGCTGTTCCGGAGCCTAGCTTGCGGACGAAGCGGTCCCAGTGTACACGCAGACCGGCAGATCCAACCCTGGCGTTCTTCTTGGTGCGCGAGCGTCGTCCCGAGCTGGCGTCGGCCAGGACGGGGGGTGGGAGACGATGGTCGGGGAGCTCGAGCTTCGCAGGGGTCTTCTCGGGCATGGAGGGGGTCAGGTCATCGCGCTTGGTGGAGGTGGCGGACCAGGATGCGAAGGAGTTCCCAGAGCGAAAGAGCATCGAGTGTCGGGGCGAGGAGGACGAGTTGTCCGACTCCGACGACGAGCAGGTCGACGAGCAGAAGATGGGGCTGGCGCCGAACCCCAAACCGGGCGCCATGCACTCCAGCGCTTACACTGCTAAATACGGTCGGGCCTAGATCTCGCCCGATCGTGCCTGCCTGACGTCACCAAAAAGGGCGTCGAGTACTTATACTTAAACCGAACATACACACACTTTTAACCACCTGCTAGATATCCCGCAAGTATGTACATATGGTTCACGAACGTCCGTCAATGTCAATATTATTCAATGCTTTGAGGTTAGTGCGGCTATGTAGCCTCGGAAAGCCGACGTGACCGAGCCACGGAGGACCCATTGGGAGTAACTTGAAGTACCTCGTTGTATCGACGCGGAAGCGACGTTTCAGCGACGCCACATTGTCATCCCGCACCAGCTGCGTGGGACTACTAATCGTATAACCTGACGGCACGGAGCATGCCAAAAATTTGGGGAGATCGCCGCAGTCGACGTGCTTCATGCAATTGACCCATGCTAACTAACTTCACAGTCCACCTTACTTAAATTGAACTAAGATGTGATTGTGTCGCTGCTAATAGGCCTATGTATGGCAATGTACTTATGCCGAGGGATGATTGGCGACGAAGAGGTCAGCTTCACAAAATTCACGGTGGGAATGAAGTAAGTATCCACGGGCTGATGATGACCCTAAGTACATAAAATTTCGACATCAAATTATCCCAGCAGATCTTGGCCCAGGCGACTCGGATACATGATGGGCCGAGCTACTGTAGCAGAGTGTGCACGTAAGTGTTAAGTATGTCCATGAGCGAGTCCGGTCAAATAAAGACCAGCGCTTGCGCGCGGCGGTCTCGGCGGTTCGCTGGATCATCCGCGTCAACAACGATGTACACTCACAACAATTCCGACTGGCTCGCTCTTCTCCTCTGCGGCCTCCTTGCTGTAGACGGCCGAAGCACGTTACCCGCGACCAATGGGCCTGCCCTCAGCGACAGACTGCTCAAACGCTACGCCCCTGTCTTCAACAGCATCGCGCGCCTCCTGGTCTTTAGAGCACAACACGAGGTAGTTGCACTCGCCTTCACGCCATCCGTCCCACGACTGCAGGGCCCGACGTTCATCCTAGCTCAAAACTCGGACGACCCGCAAAAGGTCAAAGAGCACCTCGTTCTCCTCATCTCCCACCTCCGCGAGACCCGCGAGCTCTACATTTCGAATCAGGACGAGCCTTCTTCCCCGGACCCAAAGCGCAATCCACTAGAATTCAAGAAACTCGAAGGCGAGATCACCGCCCTCCATTACTGCTGGATGAAGATCAAACGCCGCTTCACCAAGGACGGCCGCTACGAAGCTTTCCTCAACCTCGTCGCGGACGTCCAAGGGGATGCCGCAGACCTGCGGACTCAGTGCAACCACGAAGAGCGCCGCACGCTCAAGGCCCTCCAATGCTGCCCAGCGGCCGACCTTGAAGTTCTGCAGGACGTCCGCGTGGGCATCGAGGGCATACGCGACATACTCCTGCATCACGAGCTGGCTGGTACCACCCAAGAGCTTATAGCAGCAGACGTGAAGATGCTAGTACCCTTACGAGTAAAGTCCCACTTTGTTGCCCGACGCACTGCCGATGCTCCCCGTCTCTGGTCCTTGTGCGATAACTACCTTCGCGGTCAGTCTCCTCTACTAATAACGTTTGTGGCTAGATCTCTCAGCACACTCATACGTTCGTAGCTCGACACAAATCGCATCAATTGGAACACGATGTCACCAAGCGGACGGTTCCGAAGCCGTTCGACGTCGCCAAGTGGTTGGACAAAATCGTCCGGGTCTCCCGAGACTATCTCCAGATACTCAGTGTCGTCACGTCGTCGACAATGGCTTCCGTCCTCTTCGGCGACCGTCCCCTCGAAGTGGTCCTCGTCCCCACCCCGAGAGCACCGGAGGCCCCGACCATCTCGACGTCCGATATCCGGTCTACCCTTAGCGAGGTCGGATGGACCGACATAGAGGACGCACAGTACCACACGCTAGTCGAAGACTTGCGCCGCAGTTTGAACATCCTCAATACTACCAACTCAGTTGCCTTCTCATCAGGTGCGTCTGTCAGGCAGCCGTGATCCTGGCTAGACTTTCATAAAACATCCAGACTCCGCTGATCCTTCCGACGCACTAATATCCGAAACTCCGCGCCCATCTATACACCCTGAATGCGCTCTGCTCGCACACCTACACGAAGCAGAAGATGCGGAGCACGTCATCCCATACATCGCCCTCTCTAAACGCCCCTGCTGGCTGTGCGCGACGTACTTCGAGTGCTATCGCCAGGTCACCAACTCCCTCATCTGCACACGCGGGACCGACGGCAGGCTCGCTCAGTCGCCGCAATGGCGGACACCCTCGCTCTCAGACTTCAGCCACGGTGATGCGAGTGTGCACGCGACTACGGAGGTGGACACTGACGCAGCCGTCCGAAAGAAACTGTGCGACAAATTGACAGAGAAGGTGAACCTCCAGGCGCAAATTGTTTGAGCGAAATACCGCGCCTTGGCGACATCCTCGCACAGCACGGTCACATATGAGCCTCGTCCGGAACAATTCCTCAACGGTACGTTCGTATATCGGACCGTCTCGCACCCACATCACGGAACTCGTCTCATGGCCACTGTCAGTTCCTACGGAGAATGTGGATGAGGTGGGCATCGCTTTGGGTAATTGGTTCATGGACCTTAGGGAGGCAAAGGCGAAGGCAGAGGCAGAGGCCAAGTAGGAGACGCAAGCAAAGGCAACGGACTGAGTCTAGGTGAGGGCGGGGGCATGGAGAGCCATGTTTCCAGTGTTCCATTCAAGCTCCAATCTGATGCATGATATCCAGCCTCCCGAGCCCCATTTTTAGAGTTGGAAATGTTCAGTGGCATCATGGGTAAGGCCGCCTTTCTACCCGTGGTGATGTGTCTTCAGTCAGTTTGAGCGGGGAACGGTAAGCAGAGTTAGTGCAACCTGCCAGTGCATCCTGGTTGTGGTTCAAATTCAAGCTCAAGGTTCGCAGTGGGTCGAAACTGAACCAGTTCGACTGAGGACAAACCAATCCTGACGCCGAGTGATTGGCGCCTATAACACGCCCGGTCTTGAACCACAAACATTGAATGTCGGCGCAGCCCCATCAAGCCTTACGACGTGCACAGGGCTTGAATGCGAGCATGGAAGACATGCACAACCTACGTATTTACAATAGTCAACTACCTCGGTACGTCCAAGAGCCGCTGCTGTTACTGATCTTCCCAACGTGAACTGCAGACTTCAACCTGCCGTTTTTCGTCCACACTACTCGAAGTACGTCTCCATTATCCTCTGGTCCAACGCATATTATTGAGTTGCCGTACAGTACAGAGTACTGCTCCACGACTCTGACGTGCGGGGTCGCTAAGGCTGCGGCGGATATGCGCAGTAAGGCATTGATGAGCATGCCGGCGCGCTCGTTGATGCGGTCGGACGCCTACGTGATTATTGCCGCGCCTCTCAATGGCATGAAGGATCTGAACAGGTACTTCAGACCGGAGGAAAGTTCAGTGCGACGACAGAGCGCGCAGGATGCTCAAGGCCGAACAATGTTGCTCCCGGCCAGAGTCTGTCCTCTCCCTGGTCTTTCTCATACCCAGAGCATCGTACGCCAGAATCGTGTTTTGGCTTCAGAAGCTTCTCAGTGTTCGCAGCCCGCACTCCGGCCTTCTCAATGTCCGAATGGATGCGTACTGACTTGCGCAATTTTCGCCTCGCCCGTGATTGGGCGCACGTCACTGTGCGCATCCGAGTCGTCGGCGGCATGGACGATCCATCCTCCGTCTCCAGACGTCCGCACCAGGATGTTGACATGCGCAGGGAGGTGCCGGTTCGTGTCGTCTACTCATGCGCAGGCTTCTGTCTCCGAGAAACGTGTCCTGCGCATGCGCCCACGGTCCAATAGGAGCCGCGAGTGAGAGGTCGAAGTAGTCGACACGCTCTTTCGGAGGGGCCCCGAAGCACCTATACGTACGAGAAGACCTGCATATGGCCGGTCGGGGAGTCCTGGAGCGCCCACGTACGACGAACCGTCCGAGAACGCGGTCGGGTCTACGACGTGTTCGAAGGGGATGTGCGAAATGCCGGGGGACGTCAGCGTGAATTTGGCAAACCTCGAGCTCGACTCGGAGGAGCGACTTCGCCATGTCCTGTAGGACGCACATGGCTGTGCCGACCTCGCGTATTGGTGATTGCGCGGTGTACTCTGGCATATGCATCGCCCAGTCCGTGTACTCGAGGTCGAAGACGAACGTCTCTGGTCAGTTGGAATGGTTGCTATCAAGACCTCAAGCTCAAGGTCTGCTCGAGGTCTGCGGGATCGACGCAATAGTATGCAGGTCCTGTTCCACCACTGCTTAGTGTATTTTCTTCTTGACTGATATCTTCACGCTCTACTCTCTGCCAATGGCTTCTTCCGCTTGTCAGTCTCATCTCGCGGGGCGGTCTCCGATTTGAATAACTCGCCACCTGCGAGCAAACTGCTCGAATTGGATAAATAGGCATTGCACGTTCGTGTACTTGCGGTAATATTGCTCTGGTTCGCGATTCGCATACTGACATGGATGCGATACTTACACAGAACAGCAATGAACAGCATTCTGGCCGCTCTACCCCTGGTACGCGTGCGGAGAACGTCGAGAATGCCGCCGAAGTCGTGGCTAAGTATGCCGAATTTCCGTGATCATCTTGGCCTGCTCTCGGTGGGGATCCAAAGTGAGAATTGCCTCACGCACCGATGCCACACCGGCGCTGCTCAAGAATCCTGGTGTTCCAACTCGGATGCATGGGAGTACAAGGTACGTCTCGTGTCTGATCAGTCCACCTTCGAGATCGTGCTCTGATAGCAACAGTTTCGCTTCGCAGACACCGGTCATTCGGAAGTCAGTCCTAGTGTTGTACGCGTACGTCCCTCTACCAAACCTGCCGCGGTAGCCTCAGCTGAGCGCACCGCTTCCGCCTCGATCAGTTGGAAAGTTACTGTCACTGGCAGCACGACCGTAGCTGGCCGCCGCTGCCTACGATGATTCACCATTAGGAGGGTATCAGTTCAGGAAGCACAACTTGAACGTATACGAGAATTCCTCGAGGATTGGACTTCCCTCGCCCCGAGTCGTACAAGCTTACGAGGTAATTCTTCGAGGAAGCAGCTTGACAGAAGTAAGTGGATGCCGGGCGCGGGGCTCTGGGACACGCAGTGGTATGTTCCCAAACACGGAGGAGTGGAACGTCAACACAACGTACTTGGCACCCTCTCGCTTCCACAACGCCGGTTCAAGCACCTTCTTGAGTAGGCGGTTTGTCCTGGTACTACCTCAAGATCAAGTAGTAGACCAATCAGTGTCTCAACCGGCCTCAAGTGCTCCGATCTCGCCGTACCTCGTCAGGGACACGAACTGTCCCAGTCAATCCGGTGCATAGGTGGGTACATGTCAGGAGACGAGACTCGATCCCTTCGCGTACTGACATGGCAGCGTAACATCCCAACGGTGCGTGTCAGCAGACTAGGTCGCTTTGCGCCAGCGCACGTACGCACTGAACCCCAACGTTCGTAGCGGCTGGAACGTTACGGGTAGCATGCAGCCGGGATCAACCAAGCGCCGCGCATCATGGAGGATAAAAGGGACTCGGACTCGAGACGGTCCCTCAGTTCCAACACCAGTTGGAGCTACCACCGTCTCAGTCCCGCATCCACCATGCTCTTCACTGCCAAGTTCACCGCTCTCGTGTTCGCCGTTGTGGCTGCCACCTTCTGTCAAGTTACTGCCAAGCCTGCGCCCGTACGTCCTATTGTCTCTCGCACGAACGGGATACACAGCAACTCACTCTCGCTGTTAGGTCGAGGCTAGCAGCAACAGCAAGGACGCACTCACGCATGGGGTCGACACCATCGACGCCAACGTCACTCGTGTCGGTCAGCCTATCGACAGCGCCGTCCCGACCCCCGATGCGGCCTACCATTTCCAATACTCCACCAGACTCGTTGGAAACGCTTTTTGCTCCGAGGCCCCTTCGGACCTTGGCCATGTCACTGTCCCTAACGAGAACCATTGCACGCCTATTACTTTCGGGGCGAACGTGCAGTGTATTCGGTTCACACCCGGGTCACTGACCGTGGACCCTAGGCGCGTCCGCGTCTGCACTAGGAACTGCTTCAACTGCATGAGGCTCAGCGAATATTATTCCCTTCCAGACAACTTCTACTACACTCCGTCCATTCAATCGATGTACGTCAGCAACTGAACGAATTGGCAGTGGCTCCAGGACGTCCTAGGCCGATATCAGGTGAGTGAGTTACGAGTACCCCAACGGCTTGCAACGGGCCTGACGTGCGTTTCTTCTTAGCAGGACATTCCGCGCGTCGTTACCCATGTAGACACTCTGTTGTAAAGATGAGGACGAATACCAGCGAGGGTGTGACATGTTCGTACGCATTTGCGAGACCAGACAGCGATAGGACTGGATGTACCTCAATTTGCACTATTAAGACTGGGAGGGTTCGACCAGAAGCTCTCCGATCTAAGTACTGTCCAGTGTCGCTACAATATGTCGGGCCTTAGATGCTATTGAAGTACTGGTCTGCTAGTGCTCTGAGCTATGAGTATCGCCGTGGAGAACGCACTTCGCGCGAGCCAGCCGTCGCGATAGCGCAGAAAATCGTCGAAGTTGCCGACGTGCATCTCCTCCCCGTCCCATCCTTCCGATGCTTTCTGAATTCGGTAGACGACTTGGCGGCGCGAGTATGGTCCGACACACCGCTCGACTTCCGCTCGACTGTGTGGATTTGAATCGGTGGTATTCAAGCTACGCTGATACAATGGTGCTTCGTAAAACGTCTGCGGAGAGTGTCCGGTCGATCGCACAGTACCTTACGCCGGACAAGAATGTGATGCGAGGACGGAATCATATATATATATTGGTGCTCGATTGTGAAGAAACCAAGGCCCTGCCCGAACTAGCGGTCCTATCGCTGCCAATTACGATCGACGGATGCTCGGATGCGCGACCATTCGACATTCGTACGTTCAGTCCTCGATCCTGATACCCGCGGCTCCTACGACGACCTTCAAGCCAACACGGTCTGTATCCCGTCCGAGTCCAAATTCGGCAGCCTCGCCACCGTCTCGACAACATCAACCGGAGTGTCCTTACCATCCTCAAGATCCGGCAGCTTAGAACGAGCGGACAGCTCGTAATCGGAGGTACGTGTGCCCCGGTCCTCCACGGTCCCGCCGCTCTCGTCTTCGTCTTCACCAAAGCTGGCCGTCGGACCAATCGAGGACCCGATGGACCCGACGACGCGTTGGAATACGAGGGATCCAGCGTGGTCCCCGCTTACCTCCTCGAAGTCTTCCCCAGTGACATTCTGGTTGACGGACTGGAGGTGGAGGAGGAAGCGGGAGATGAGGTTCGCGGTCAACCTGAGTGGGCGATGAAAGCGGGCAGTGGGAGAGGTCAGCCATAGTTGTAGTCATGAGACAAGTAAGCTGCCAAAGACACGCACGGCTCTGTGAACAGCGGTATCACGCTGACAGCTTGAAGCGGCACCCCGGCAATCTGTGTGCGTAGTCAGCGCGGCATCCGGCGGCTACACTTCAGATGGGAGGAACTCACGGCCAGCAATGACAACGTCAAGTGAAGGGAGTTCATAGTCAAGAGGGTACTGTTCACGGTAGTTCCGTCAGACGGCGTGTACGCTTGACAGCCCCAACACAACGCACATGAAGTAGAGAGTACCTGCGTGTAACCCGTCCCGTCAGCGCACAATCGGGAATGGAACACAGCGAGACTACGCTCACCATCACGCAGCAGAACCTCCGTGAACAGGTTGGTAGACTCGACGTGCCTCAATCCGCGTCGGGACAGCCGAGACCAGGTGATACCGATGAGGATGACGTCCGCCGAGATGAGACACGTCCGAGACAGAATTGTGACTGGTCAAAAAGACCCGTCAGTGACCCGTGTCCGTACTCATAAAAGTTTCCGGCCAATAATATCCTACATCTGTCAAAACAGTCAGACAGGGCTCGTCAGGATCCGTAAGTGTGACTGACATACTTCTTCGCCAGATCGAGGGTTATGCCCTCCACTGTGATGCATGATAACAGCGCACCGTCAGTTTCGCCACTGACTCCGAAAGCGTAGTCAACCTGCGCACATGCGTGAGTCTAATGCTCACTGCAAACAGACGTACACGCAACTGACAAGGTTTACGACCAAAGAGACCATAGAGAGGGCGAATGCGAGGATCGACAGGAACCAGTTCCTGCTCAGCGCGAAGGCTCGTAATCCGGTGAAGGCTAATAACCCATGTCAGCGTTCTGATTCGCTGGTAAATGCGACCCGCATTCTCTCGAGATGGGTACACGTACCTGCCCACGGGACATACTGTGCGATCTGCAGCGCCCGGTTGGATTGTACAAGCCTCGCACAGCTGCCAGACTCAAGTTCAGACGCCGACTACGAAGGTCAGAATGAGTGTGAGTAACTTACACCTGCGCAAATTGCGCGATTAGTACCAGAGGAGCAGAGGCGTATTGTGCGAACATACCGCGTCTGAGACAAGGATGTTGCTGTTCGCGAGGATGTCGATTTTGTAAAAGAGGACAAGATACCTGTTCACGAAAAACAGCACGGCTGCCCCGGTGATCTTCTTGCCCCAGAAGAGTCGGACTTCCTTCCCGATTGTGATGCAATATTCGTACATTACTATCACTTGGTTGCGGAGCGCTATACGTCAGCCGTCGATACGTTTACTGTCAAATCGGACTGAGCTCACCACTGACGGCAATCGAGCAGACACCCGCGATGTATCTAAGGTGTCATTCCGGTGAAATATGAGACCGAAGCTCAAGGAACCAAGTGAGAGGACGTACAGGGCATCGGATTCAGCAATGAAAGCGGCGGTATCGTCGTCTGAAGACATCCTTGATAGTGGCTTGGCGGCAGTGAGGCTGTAAATGACACTTCACAATCCCCCGCAGTGCTTCATATAGGAAAATAGGCACGCTTTCGTATCAGCTACCATGCTCCGCGCCAGACGAGGGAATGATCTGTGTCTACGAACACAGATGCGTATTGGGTACTTGCTTGGAAGTCTGTCCGCTGCAAGTACTCCGCCGTCTCCTTGAGGGGCAGTATACAGATCAGAAGCAAGCCTCAACTGTGGGGCACTGGGGAATACGTACCGGGACACGATGAAGGGAGGATGGCCCTGTGAATGATTTGACGATGCTGATCCTCAATACAGACGAAGCCTGACATGAAACATGGAGAGATCAGTAAATGATGTGTCACAAAGCCTGCGGAATGACAGCAGAGTCAAAGCTTCCTGCAGAGAGTAACTTCGCTAAATGCCCTCACGCTTCTAGTGTGCGAGTGTCATGCTCGACGACTTCCACGAGCCCGCTACAAAGGGCAGTCATGATGGGTGTGGGAAGGACATGTCGTCGCAGAAATGGAGTGGCAACGGTATCATGATATACTTCTCGCTTCCCACACAAGCTTTCGGGGTCCAGGTCGACAGATGCTGCGGACGCTGCATATAGCCACCTAAGTAGTACTTAGCAGCCCCGTAGGACTCCTCCAACTGGTCTCTGGAGATGGGCAGAGACCGGTGCAATTCTAAAAATTGGGACACATTAGAGAGATCTGTAAACGTAGCTGTTGTGCTCATGTCTATATCACACGTACCTCTCGACATAGCAGTCACGGTCGTCTTCTAGGGTCACGGAGCGGTAGTAAGTACGCGGCCTTGAATCCGTGTCATACTACTTATGACTTGCCCACTACTTATCATGCCCTAGCATCCTTGCTCCCAATTTGTACGGCGGCGGCGAGTTCCAGCTATCAGCACGACAGTATTGAGACGTGGGGTTGTAACGTTCGGCCCCGCGCCGTCTCCAGTCCCAGCGTGAGCTCAGGTAAGCGTGACGCCCGTGATGATCCGTGACGCGCTGTGACGCGCCGCGCCACCCAAGGCAGCAGGGCATCGCGGCGCAGGTTCTGAGCTCAGTTCTGCTCAGAAAAATGTCACAAAAGTTGCAAATTACATTGAAAAATAAGTGCTATCTAACGGCTCCAGAGAGTCCTACAGGGAGCCCAGGACGAGCATCGTGCCCGATGAGAGACACGAGATTAAGCGCCCGTGAGGTCGCGCGGGCGAAGGCGCGCAATGGGACTGGGACTCGCCAATGGGACTGGGACTTGGCG